>VCRD01002549.1:0-17759 GCA_006783055.1 Trinorchestia longiramus | reverse complement strand
TATATATATATATATATATATATATATATATATATATATATATATATATGAGAGTCTTTCGCACACGCTGTGCAACCGTGAAAACTTTTTAGAGGCTTTATTACAACCTTTGTGATGTTTCCAATGCTTGTGTTTGGCACCAATCGACGTTAGTTGATTGGATCATTGTTACCAGCGGCAACTCACACAAGAATGCAGTTACGCTTGCGGTTTTGCACACATCACCACACCTACTGTGCCTGCCTGACTAGTTGGTCGGAAGTGTGTTCTTCCTCTGATCTTCCTCTTAAAATTTTCTTTTTTATATAGATGAATTAGCAGCCGCGCAGCCGGGAGCCCCAGTTACGAATATACCACAGTGTGGTGATGTAGTAGTCGCTTGCGTGGCAAAGAAAGACCATAATTGATATTGTGCGTGGGGAGCTGCATCACGTGAGATATGAGAATGCATTACTAGATCTGTTCTATTATTGTATTAGTAATTTTGTTTTAGGGCCTAGACTAGTGGCTTTTGGTTATCATTTGTTACCCTACTAGAAATTTGATGGCGTGCAAGTTTGATTAACTTATTTCCTAAACAAGTTTAGAAACAATTTTCCCATGTAATTTTCATAAGGTGAAAAGTTTTAATTGTGAATTATGTACGCAATTGCATGACGTGACCTCCTTGACTGCAGAAGTCGTTAAGTAAAGTCTGAAATAGACATGGTTGACTGGTTTCAGTATGACATGTTTGACTGATTTCAGTATGACGTGGTTGACAGGTTTTAATATGACATGGTTGACAAGTTTTAGGTCAGCTAGGCCAAAAGGTTTTAGATTGACAGGGTCGGGTGAATACACGTTTAAGTACATCGTTGACGAGAATTTTACGATTTTCACATATATAGATCAAGATATACAGGTTGGGGCATAAAAACTTACAAAACATAAATAATTTTTTTATTGAAAAAAGCCATTGATTTCAATGTCCGACCTTAACAAATAGTAACATACTAATCTACAAAAAAATTATTCAAAATGTTTCAACTTTATTCTCATTAATTTGTGAAATCTTTTAGGGAAATTCCTTAACAGCTGCATGAACTACTGCTAAAGGTATTTTCTCCCAGCATTAATTCAATTTTGACCCTAGATACGATGACAAGGACAAGGTCAATTGTTCTTTTTACCTACATTTTGTGTATTTTGTGGTTTCTCCCTAGTTTGCTTATTTCGGATGAATTGAGTCTCTTTTTCTACAGACAGTGTCAGCAATTAATGGCTAAATTTTATCCAAAATATTAGGCATATCTTTAATAATTAATTTGTAAAATAATATTGCGTGGTATTTTTGAAATAACAATTGTTAAAATTGATTTTAAAAGATGTTATAGAAATTATGTGCATTTCATCAGAATTAAATTCCAACAACGGAACCAATTATTTCGATTCGAATTTATATATTCAATATGATAAATATCCACCGTGACCTTACCAGTCCAATAGATCGATGTTAATTGGCGTTAATTTTCGCATTCATTTCCTGAAGTATTTCAATGATTGGCGGTAGTTGCTTTCTTAAGTCCCAAAATCTTCAAGCCTTGTCAAACACCGGTCATTTATCAGATAGTGTTCAAAGCTTTCAGTGAAGTATTTAGCTCTCATTTTCATGCGCATACGATAAAGACATGCGATGCTGCCCATCATATCTGGAAATGAAATGGTCAAAATTGTTTCAACGTCGTCTGTAGTTGAATTCGAAAGCTCACATCTTTCCTAGAAATTCTGACGCATTCATTGAAACCCTTCTGATAGCAATCAGTAACCCTTCATCTATTCTGTTTGAAGCCATGAATTCCGACAGAGCACAATATTATCTATCGTAAAATAAGTTCAGAGTGATGAAGGCCCAGAACTATTCTTGAACATCTTTCTCACTATTGTCTACCTTCGTACACATCCCCTGATCTTCCCCTTTACATAAAGTAAGATACATTTTACATTCTCCAATTTAAAATGTACGCACCTATTCTTTCCACCACTGCAGAGAAGCGAAGGGGTGAAATGAGTGAAGTGTTCTAAATTCTCGATTTCAAAATATTGTTGTTGCAACAAAGTACGCAAAATATAGAATAAGATTATTTCATTCCTGCAAAATTTGGGCGAGAATTTATTATGATCTCTCTGTAGGGCCTCGGAAATATCTTAATTAATCTAGAATGATCTTAGAGTCGATAAAAAAATATAATGTATTTTAGTACTATTTTTGGAGTTAATTTTTATACGTTTCATGTCATTTGAAACTAGTATTTTAAAGTTAAAAAATCAATCATAGTTACAACTTCAAATTGTAACCCTCGTTTATAGAACACCATAGTCAACCACAAGCCTATAGGCTAAGTGTCCGTCAGTTCCTTAGCAACCTTTATCCAGTGAACAGTAATTTTATATGCGCTTTCAGACTCTCTGACGGGTAAGTTTCTATTTGCAATGTGTTAGAGAGTTTTGCATTTCACACACGTACTAGATATTCTTTGAACTTGTCTTTTTGCTGAGCCTAGATGTTCCCCTGCAGGTTTAAGATTTCCTTTTTGAAGCAGTTTTGATACCATGTGTACTTGACAGATTCTATGGCAAACATCTCATTTCATTGTGCTTATGTTTTCAATCAAACGATTTGAATTGTGTTTGAAGTGTTCGTGCTTTGATTCGCGTTACTCTGAGATTTATAATTAATCCCAATATAGAACATTTTGAATAATACCTATTGCATCAGCCATCAAATTCATTGTCTAATTTCATCTCACTCAAGTCTCTACGTTCGAGTATTTTATGACAAGCTTACCGAAAGATCGACCAGCTATTTTGATATGGATATTAAATTTCATAGCCTCGGGTATAAGCAGCCTATCGATATCTCGTTTTGCGTTCTCTGTAGCAGCCAGCTAATTAGCTACGATTCTTTAATGTTTTACTCAACAGTTGTATTATAAAGTTACCTTGTGCTATTGATTTGTCTTGCTAAATTCTGTATTTATTTCGAGGTTTCAGTTTCAGGTTTCAGTTTCGGTCTCAATTCAGTATCAGTTCCAGCTTCGGTTTTACGGATTTCAAGTTCTCAGTTTTGGTCTTCGATCTCGGCCCTAATTTCTGTTCTAATTTTGATCGTGTTCATGAATAAATTTGCAAGCTACGGAGACGATCGTATCACTTCCTTCGAAGAACATCACCCACAAAATAACTAATACAGAAAAAAATAACACGTTCCCTAAATCTCTGCGTAATATCTAACCACCTATTTGTGGGCTATACGAGGGCAATTTTTTCAACCTTCGATGGGCTATTAAATAAAGCAAGTTTACACAAAATAATAATTTTATTACTAAAAGTACTGCAGAGTATTACTAATTTCTCTTCATAATCACTAAAACGGATACAGTCCGATTGGATTGCCTTAGGTACAGGCGATTTAACATGACCACTACGACCGATGCTCCCGCCAAATGTGAGTTATGAATTGTAATCCGCTTCCTGCAAGCAGAAGGACCTAGTGCTGCAGAATGAGCAAAGTGTACAGGGACAATTTTATGAGTGAGGGCAGTGTACAGGAATGGTGTAGAAAATATAAGGAAGGGCGAACTGAAGTCAATGAAAAAGGTAGATACTAGCGGAAGTAGTGGTGGACTTGCACCGTGGTGCACTTTCTTCATGGACGTCGGTTCACCCTTTTCTCAAATTTTCTACACCATTTTCATACAGTACCCTCATGCACAAACTTGTCCTCGTACACTTTGCTCATTCTGCAGCACTACGTATTTCTAATTGCAGGAAGCAGAATACACTTCGTAACTCACATTTTGTGGCAGCATCGGTTGCAACGACCATGTCCAATTGTCCGTACCCCGGGCAATTAGGCTGTATTCGTTTTAGAAATTATGTAGAGAAATAAGTAAAACCCTGCCGTACTTTTTAAAATACAACTTTATGTTATGTCAATTTGCTTTCTTTTGTAGATCATCGGAGATTAAAAAACAGAGTCCCTTGTATATAAAGATGATATTAGAGATGTTTTATTCCGTGAGATATAAGCATATATAAGCACAATAGCAAAATCCAATTGAAGACTCAGTCGAAATGATACCATAAATGTGTGAAATGGAGTGTAAATTTTCTCGGTCTTGATTTCTGATTAAAAAAGACTTCCAATCGTCCGAAAACGATTTTAAAGAGTTAAAACCTCTTGACAGAGCAAATCGCTCCTTTACTTTCAGTAAGCTTCCACCACAATTTACGTAACCCATACTACTGTCACACACCTACTGAAGAGGAATAGAATAGTTTCCGTCAATGTTATTGGAGAGTATGTACCGCATGAACAATGAACAGTTCCGTAAAATCACTACAGCGCATTGACTGCTGCTAATTGTTGCATACTCGTCAACTTCATGTACTTCTTTTAGATAAACTTTAAGTGATGTAATGTGAGCGATAGGTCGTAGCGATGAATGCGGCCGTTCGTAGATTAGTCGAAAAACAGATTTTCTATTAAGCTAGAAGATTTTAGCCATGAAAGATTATGATAATTAAATACTATGTTTCATTTCTGTTAGGATATTGCAGGAATTGTTCATTATGAAATAGCAGATTATAAAAAATAAATAATTACTGCTGATCTCAACAAATATTGATGTTTGAAAAACGCTTTCGTCCAGAAATGCCCAGATCAGTCAACAGAGAATTACATCCTTCATCATGATAACGTTCGTCCTCACACTGCTCGATTAATGAAGATCTCTTGAAAGATTTTCGCTTGGAAATATTTCTACTTCCTTGGTATTCTATAAACCTTTCTTCTTTTGATTGTTTCTGATTCATTTTGACTGCATTCTGGTAATGCAAAGCCATTTTGATGGTCTTTGGTTAACATTAAGAAAAAAAATCTTGAAGGAGTTTGATTCATCTTTTGTATTAATACCAAAATAATTTTAGCAAACGGGGCATTTATTAGTTAGGCATAGGCAATGAGATTGGAGAATGAGATGAAATTAATATCATTGATTGAATATTCTTTAGTTAAAAGTTTTCAACCTATAACACAGGCATGAAAAGATATATTGGTTTTGTTCCAGTATGATATTCCTCGAAACTCACCTTGATGACTTCACCAAACACGCGTGGCTATTCGCAACCTCTGGTATACATTGACCCTCATATTGACGTGCCTCGGCCTCGTGAAGTATTCATTGCCGTACTGACGCACTTGTGCGAGCCCATTTCATGGCAACGGTGTATCGTCAAAGCAGATTGTCCGATAATTCACAGCAGACAAAAAAAGCGTTTACACTGTGCCTGGTTTCAGAAATCGTTACTGATGATATACAGATGATTCGAAATTTTTGCCCTTCTTTCAGAACATCAAGTCAGCTATAAACGTCAGATATTTGTTTGCCATGAAGTCATGGCGGTGAGGCTCTTGCTGCTAGCTGGTAAGTTGTAACTTTAGTTAAAAATTCAAAATGTAATATAAGTTAGAGTATATCTTGACTGTAGAATACAAGCTTTCAGTAAAAATTACTGACCTAGAAAGGGTTAAGAAATTTTTCTAAAATTCACTAGATGGAGTATGCTCCAAGTGTCTGTTCTCGTCAAAGTTGGTTAAGGATTTAACACTCCACAGTGGTCAATTTAGCTTTTTTTGTAAAATCATCACTTGTTGCTGAAGGCTGGTATTGGTTTAGTTTTGCTCTGTTGTCTTTATCTTTCTTTTTACTTCTCTTTCTCTTTCGGAGACAAGGGTAGTGAATTTCTTCCGGGTTTAACCTGTTAACGGTCACCGCTCACTCGACAATAATTGAACACTGAACAAATTGAACTAATTGAACTAATAAACATTATAACATGATATGATGTTAACGCCGCTGTGGTACCGTCACACATCTACATCATATGGTGTGAGTTACCTTTAGAATACAACTCTTACAAACATCATATGATGTAAATAACGCTTAACTAGTTAAGGCGTGAGGTTACGGGATTTTGGTTAAGTCCCCTTTAAAGGTTTTCACATACACAAAAAATTAGATGGTTGCCATAGATGATAGTTGTAGTTGGTAGTTGTAGTTGGTAGTTGTAAATTGTAATTGTAGATGGTAGTTGTAGACGGTAGCTGTAGATGGAAGTAGTAGGTAGCAGTAGACCAGTGGTTCTCAAACTTTTTCCTCTTTGATTGCCCTTACAATTCTACAAACAATTGAAAGCGCACCACATATGTGGTAAAACTGGGTTGTAATTGAGTCAGATTCCAGCGATAAAAACGCAATTAATATAAGAGAACTATACATACCTGAAGTTTATTTATTCCTATGTTCATGAGAAACATGAGCTTCGTGAGTTTTGTTTTTTTTTTTCAATGTTTGGTCGTATGTTCGACAGAGAAATTTCCATGTCCATGCATCGCAGAGTTCTTTTCTATTTAAATTTAATTGGGGTAAAGATGGAAAATCCCAGTTCACTTAGATATGAGGTCGAAAATAATAACCAAAAGGTCAGCTATTTTTTAGATATCGACACATTTTCTTCTCTGATGAAAATTTGAAAATGGTTCCAGAGACTATTCTTTGTGTTTAATCATCAATCCACCATCAGTGGACACATCTGTCAGTTCTTAATCTGCTGTTACCGTTAAACTAAAATCCCTGTAAACTTCAACAAAGAGGTTTCTTATCCTGTCATGTTACTCAATGTTAAGTGATTGAAAATAAAAACTCAGTTTTTCTTCTAGAGTTGTTAAATGATCAACTTTCATTGAAAACTTTTCCTTTTTGCAAGTACTACTCACGGACGGAAACATTTCTAGATTACCTTCAGTAGCTTGTTTCCAAATCTATTATTTTCTCTCAAATACTTTTATTTTGTCAGTAGATGTGAGAATATTTCCCTCGTTCCCTTGCATGCTAGTGTTAAAAATACTGAGATGTTGAAATATACCAGCCAAACATTGTAACTTGGCAATGCAAAATTTGCATTGAAGGAGGACACCAAATGTGATTATTTCATTCTTTCAAAGAAAGCAAAAACTTCTTGACTTAGTTTGAGTACCTGGGTAGGTACTTTCCCCTCTTGATAGCCACCTCACATCAGTGTGTAAAAGCAGCCGTCCATGTTGAGAATCCATATCGATGCAAAACTCTTCGAATAGCTGCGATTTAACAGATCTTGTTTTAACAAAGTTTATTATCTGAACAACTACAAGACTTCTTTCACTTTTTCTTTTAATGTTCTTGCCATCAAGACCTTTCCATAAAGAAAGTTCTGAATTAGTATATCATTTTTGTTGTTTCGTTACAAAAGATATAAGACCTTTGACAGGCTAAAATGGAATGAGCTTTGTATGTGCAAATTCCTACACCCGACTTCCATAATAACTGCCATTTATTAAGATGGCTATTCAGAATGTTTAAACGTTCTCATCTTTTGTTGTCACACAATTGCGCCTTGTTGCTAATGTTTGTTCAAACCGCAAGGCACCCAGCTATGTCGTCACTTAGCACAACTGTTTAAGGCTTAAACGTTAAGGTTGTCCGCTTAAACTTTAAGCGGACAACCTTAACGTTTCGCCTCCACCTCCATCATCTCCTTACCCTTTGTTCACCGTTTTCTCTCCTGACGTTCCCTTGCCTAAGTCTAGTACTCGCTTTGAGACTCTCAGTTCGTTTAATTCCCGTTCTGCTTTTTATTACTTTTCACACAACTGAATGTTCTTCTTATTGCTAGAATAATTCTGTAGTGCTGCAATTTTAAAAACGATTTAAGCTTTATTTCGGAGCAAATGTATTGAAGTTTCGTGTAGTTGACAAATAGAAATAAAATTAGTTTTTATTGTATTTTTTAAATTATGATTTCAAATCTTGAAAAACTCTAAAAGGCAACACTTTTAATCCACAGATCGCTCGTGAAAATAGCAGTTCTTACTTTAGTCTTCCCTGAAACGATGTATCTATATTACTCTCTTCCTTTGAATTTTTGATCTCCTCGATCAGTAAGAATTACAAATTATATTGTTCATTCCTAAATAATGTGTTCAGATTGTGTTGTCTTCCAATCACTTTTGTGGAAGTGGAACTCTGTGTTTCGTTTAGCACAGAAAATTATCTGTGCTCAAGATGAAATATTCTTTGTATTCGTACATTACCAGTGTGCATTAGACGTCGTAGAAAATTAGCAAGTGATCGTGTTCGATTAACTCACATGTTCTGTGCAATTTCATTACAATCTGTGTAAACGTACCCTATGCTACAATCCAAAAGGGAAAGCAAACGAACTGCGCATCAGACACGAACAAGCCAAAAACGAACAGCTTCCCGATCATGTGCGTCATTAGTGTGTCGGGGTGTGTCACATGTCTCGTGAGTGTGTCGGGACACAGAGAGCGCAGGACCGGGCCTTTGCTATTGTTGTCAACATACCTTGATAATATCTTCTGGTTTCCTCACGAAACACTAATCATGGGAGACTTCAATTTGCCCCACATATACTGGACTAATCGTAAAAGTCAAGTACCCGGTTCAAAACTTAATAATCTGTTGAATACAAATTCTCTGCAGCAGCATGTCAACGAACCAACTAGACGAAGCAACATTTATGACCTCTTCATGACGACCTCTGTCCTCAGTATAAATAGATTAGAAGTTACGGACAAGATCAGTGACCACCAAATCATAGACTCTACGCCTGAAGTACACGACCCTAACGCATGAACTCAGCATAAACAAGTCCTCGACTACAAACGGCCAAATTTCCAACTAGTGAAAGAAGAGCTTGACATCAGGAGTCCCTGATGTAACAGGAGTCCCGTGTAACATCAGGAGTCCCTCAAGAGAGTATTTTAGGCCCGCTCCTCTCATCATCTCCATCAACGATCTTGATGTCGAAAACATGAGTAAATTTAACAAATTCGCCGATGACACGAAACTCTTTCACAAAGCATTCACCGAAAGAAACAAAGTAACTATCCAATCGAACCTCAACCGTCTTCTACAATGGACCGAAACCTGGTAAATGAGTTTCAACGTTGATAAATGTTCAGTAATACACGTTGGTGCAAGTAACCAGCATTTCCAACACACAATGAATGACTAACTCATTGAAACAGTCCAGCAACAAAGAGATCTCGGTGTCATTGTCACTGAAAATCTCAAACATGACAGTTGGAAAAAAAGCGTCAAAAATGCGAGCAGGATTTTTGATTTCATTGCACGTAACTTCGAATACTAGTTAAAAAACATAATATTACCGCTCTATAAAGCGCTAGTCCGGCCTCATTTAGAATATGCAGTGCAACTCTGGTCTCCTACCCTACGAAGAGATATTAATAAAATGGAAAAAATTCAGCGTAAAACAACGAAGATGATTCCAGAACTCCGCAATCTCAGCTACGAAAGACGTTTCCAACAACTTGGACATGTTTCCCTAGAACGAAGAAGACTGTTAGGAAAACTTATTGAGATCTTTGAGTATCTCAACGGCTTTAACAATGTTACCCTGACAGGGCTTTTCGAAAGAGACTGTAACGTACAAACCAGAAATAACGGCCAAAAACTATTACTCAAAAACTTCAAGACATCCCAAGTTATGAACTTCTTTCCCGTTAAAATTGCCGCAACTTGGATCCATCTGCCCAAAAACATAGTTTCTGCTAGGAGTGTGAACACATTCAAAAATCGTCTCGACAAATATTGTATTACGAACCCCCAGTTTTATAACGTACTAATTCTATGTCCCTAACTCCTAGGGCCAGTATATGATTAAAATAAATGCACGTGATTGGAATGCCTGTTTAAAAGTGAAATGCGTATATAGGATTAAATTGACTTACGTGATGAAGGTTCATGATTGATGGATCTATTTTAGACGGCATGGGACTTAGTGTTAACCCAAGAATGGGAAAAACAGCTCGTTCCTATTGCCTTATTCTATTCTATTCTAATTTCTGTGATCTGTTGTCTGCAGTAGTTTATAAAAATTCGATATTATTACATTCCAGGCAACTTGTTTACTTATTGATATTGTAAGTCAAGAATAATCATTTAAATATTATATCATAATTCAATAATATTAGTTGTAAAATTTAACTATAGCATTGCTTAGTTTTACTCCAGATCTTTCTCTACTAAGCACTATTAATTTCTGTTCATCCTTGCTCTGGGATACCAAGGATCGGCTGGCAAATTCTTTATGCGTTTAAATTTCACATCGTATTGTAGTATTTTTTACCGTTTTACTTGTTAGTTTTTTCTGAATTATTTATTCTGCATTGAATGTGCAGATTTTGGTTTTGAATCTTGGTTCTAGTTCAAGATATGAGTTTCTGGTTTCCATTCGAGTCAACAAGGTTCCCATTACTCAGGCAACAGCTTTGATGAGCCAGCTGAACCATGATAGGGTAGCCGAGGTGTCTCAAGCCCACGATGAGTTAATGTTTGCTTATCTAGCATCTAAAGTCTGAATCCACCGAACGAAGAAAAAGAAATCAATTCGTTTCGACGGTGTAGAAACGGTTGCAGTTATGCCTAGTGGAGATGAACAACAAGATGACAGAGAATAAAATGTCTCGCAAATCATGGATGATACATTCATTAAAAAATTCCCATCAATATAAATGCCAATAATGTCTAAAAAGCCAGTGTAATTCAATGTTAGTTCCGATTGCCTTTATAAATACCAGATTCAAAACTTTTTATCCCTTTTCCTGGGGCTCAGATCACTCGACCTGAATTTGGATTCAATAAAAAGGATATAAACACCAAATAATTTGCAAATCCTTCGATTTATTCGCAAGTGTAGGTCAACACAGGGTTTGCTATACAGTACTACGTATATGATCAACAGCGCTTGAAATATAGTGAAAACTCATTGCAAAGCTTCAACAAAGATTATGCTACTTGGAAAATAGAAATGAGCGTATACTAAACCAATTATGGTAATTCTGAATCTTTAATTACAATCGTTCTATCACGTCATGCTTCTGAATTACAAAGACACTCTTTGGTTACAAATCCATGCAGTATTGCTTTGGGTACTAGAATGACATAATGTGTTGTGTGCGTTTGGTTCTTGTGTTGATGTTATTCGCTTTAACCATTATAGTAGAAGTGTTATAGTTGTGTTGAAATGGCATTACATACAGTGATTGATTATCTTTTCAGAGTGATCTCTCAATTAATTGGTAACTAAAAGTATATACCAGAATATATTCAAACTAAATCGAAAACAAGAATCGGCGAGGATATTTGCATAGCCCAGACAAGTTTTGTCGTATCTGTGGAGGGTATACACCGAGCAAATAGGAGAAAATTTAACCAAGAGTGAAAACTGCGTTCAAATATTATTTTGGTTACAAAGTTTGTGATTAAGATAAGCCCTGGGCACCTTTCATATCTGGTACTGGGCGTTATACGGGGCTCATACAGTGGATAAATAGTAATTGGAAGGGTATGCCTTTCACCGTAACAGTGGTGTTGCGTGAACTAACAAATCATGTTGTTGATTGTTTTTTTTTTGTGCGTCAAATATTAAGAAATTCTCATATAAGAATAAGTAAAAAATTGTATACCCAGATTGTGAGCCAGCTATAAAACTAGTCTCCCATAATATGGCGATACCAATCCTCCATCAGTTGGAGCAATCATAGAAGATGATTCATCGCCAGAATAGAAAGATAACAATGATGATGAAATGTATGTCAATAATTGTGTAAAAAGGAAAATACACTTGATAATTAAAGGAGATTGAATGATTTGTTGAAGAATTTGTCATTGTCAAAAGAGAATGCAGAATTGCTGGAATCCAGACTAGAGTAAGGAAATCTTTTAGAGGATGGCACAAATGTGTCTGCGCCATGAGGCCTTAGCTGCTTTCTATTGTATAAAGAGGAAAATGGTGCTTGTTTCTGTCCTGATGTAAACAGCCTCATGAATCAGCTGGGATACGGGCATTTGCCTGAAGAATGGTGACCATTCATTGATGCAAGCACTACTATCCTTAAAACCGTGTTGCTACACAATGTAACCGAAAACTGTTGATTTCTGTAGCATATAAGTATTGTTGGGTTGGCAGAGATATATGACTCAATGAAATTTATTTTGGAAGCTATTTATTACTAAGATCATAAGTAGAATACCTGTGATGATATCAAGGTAATATATTTATTTCTTGGACTACAGCTAGGATATACATAGAAAGAACAAGTGTTTTTTATGTCTATGGAACAGCTGTGATGACATGAATCATTATTTTGTGAAAAAGTGCTTCAAAAGAGAAAATCACACTGGTGACCAATACAATGTGCAGCACTTGACTTCAGTAAATCCACCGAAGATCTATCTTTCACCCCATCGTATTAAATTTGGTCTTTTTAGGAATTTTGTTGAAACCGTGGCCTATGATTCTGATGGATGCCATTATTTCAAAGAAAATTTTGGTACAAAGAAAACTGATGATAAACTTAAAGCCGGCATTTTTGTTGACAGGCGTAATTCAATCCAAGGCTGGTCAATGAAAACAAGCGGTTTCACGATACAGGAGTATTAAAGTTTGAAATAGTACAGAGTAAATGGCTAATCAGCATCTTCGAGGAGACAAATGTTTTGGCGCAAATGTCAAGCTTCTTTCTGCGTTATTATTCACCAGGGGGTTTCTAAATACACTCTGCAATACCGAAATATTTAAAGTGTTACGATTAAGCATAACATAGTCATACTACTGGTTCCTAATACATCTACAATCCCTTTAGAACAGTTTGAATTGCTTGTAGCTGGTGGACAATAATATTCAATTACACTATGAAATAAATAATCGAAAACTAATAAAAATAAATGAGTTGCCAATTAGAAATTCTGGACACGAACCAAAATTTTGGAGACAAAACACCGCATGGGTCTAACTCAGGGTTAATGGCGCTTCTAAGTTTTGTCACATGAGAACGCAATCATGAATGTAAGATATAGTATACGATTGAAAAAGTCATTACTCTGAACACTGGGTAATACTCTAAAGTATTTCAAATGTATTCTATTGTCTTGTGAGAAGTGTCTGACTATGCAGATGATATGAAGATTTTGTTTTTGCAGTCACAGGAGCTAAAATTTTAAATCTTCGTTTCATTCTGATTTTTAAATGCAGGTAAAACGGCGGTGTTTCGAAAATTCTACACGGATCTATCGTCTGTTTAACCGAAGTCTTGCAAGACCTCTTTGCTCTTGATCTTATTCTTGGTTCAGAATGTAGCAAATGCTTCCAGTTCATACAACTGAATGATATTTTTATCGTATGAGTGTGCAACTTTCTTCGTGACGACTACGTAGCGACTGCACAGCGGCGGCGACACCTCGTATTCCTGCCAAGATGCTTCAGGAGCTAACGCGGTTTCGATGAATCCAACTTCCGAATACTGGCTGAAGTCCCCCTCAGTTGGAGGTGGTCCGGCTCCAAGGAGAATCTGTCAACATGCAACATATTGACACACATAAAATACTATTTTATCACAAACGAACCTTTGCTCTGTGCTTAGTATTTAGGTAATGAAAAAATCTTCAAGTTTAAATATGACGCTAACAGTACTTAGTTTCAGATAATTTATGTTTTATAGTCAGACTGTACGGGAGAAATATGTGAATGCAAGTTGACAAAGTAGATTTAAAAGGTCGTATGTGCTTTTGAAGATAGAGTATGAGCATGTCGCACATCGCTAGCTCACACTACAATAATGCATCCAGTGATTGGAATTAACACCGCTTCAAAACAAGCCATAGGTTCAGTAACATGCTATAACAGCTTATTGGAATCAATGGTAGAACAGAGAACATAGCGTGAACAGTCACATTCTTGCCTGCGGGCTACAGGATGTCCAGTTACCCCAGAAACACATTAACGGGACAAACGATGAACACCCGTCTCATGGACCGGTGTCTGTGCACCACCGAATAAATCTATTGCAGCTCGTTGCAGAATACCTCACGCTTGTATTTTTAGACATTCGGAAATGCTCTGCCGCACAGGCAACGCACAAGTTGTCAAACACTTAACGTTCAAAAGTTCAAACGTTCGATCATTCGACGATGTACTCGAGGTACAAAATACTCAACACACAAGGAAATAGGAAATGAAAATAAAAATCCATTGTACAAAACATGAAAGTTCAATTTACAGCGCTAACATCTTAAGACAAGTGTGCATGTTTTTAACGACTCTTCCCGTCGTCTACAGTTAGTATTCCGTGTTTAAGCAATCAACGTTCAAGCACTAAATCTTTTATCAATCAACCATTAAACACTCCAGTACTCAAGTCCTTATCGTGAAGACATGGGCACGAGTGATGGAGATGATTGAGTCAACACTGTAGAGACAATATAAATCTATGGTCGCGCACTTCCTCGCTGTGTGTCCCCATGCCAGTTTGATTGTTGGACAATAAGCATTGAACATTAAACGATGATGCAATAAGCATCATCATTTAAGCAGAAAATTTTTCGGGCGTCAAGTGATTCGGTACGGAAGATGAATCTTTTCTCGTTGTTTAAACCAATTTCAATATTCCCTGCATAAAGCGAGAAAAAACCGACTTGGGCTTTCAGTTGTTAGTTACAGCTTTAAACTGGTTATACTCGCTTGAATGTGTTGGATAAAATAGATGTTAGTCTCTTCTGCTAGTGACATGTCACATTTTTATCACGATTTTGGTTGGACTTTTACTGCCAGGGAAGCATTTCTATTTTAGAGTTCCAACCAATTTTTGGGTCTGATTCAAAAATTCAAAAAATATAGGAATATATACAACACATTTGAATAAAATGCTCTTTATTTATTAACATGTTTTCTCTTCTCAAATAAACACCACAAATGTTATTAAGCTGCGTACCTGAGTATCCACAGTCCTATTAGCGTAGTAATGATGTGTGCGCCAGAGGATCCGAATTTTCGACACCAAAAAGTTATTCTGCAAGTCGACCAAGATCCAGGGTTGAGGTGTTTTATCTGCCGAGTGGTACAACGTTGTCGTATCGCCATCCACAGCAAAGTTCTTAGTCCTGCTCGTACATGCAAACAGTATTGAGAACATGCAAATTGTAGTGAAGTACTGACTTACATAATGCAAAACATCAGCTCTGCTGTCAGAGTAATGCTTTACAAATATTTTGGTAGGAGTCTGGAGGGAAATGGGAAAAGTTTCTCACTACAATCTTCTAAGGAATATCAAGACAATCATGATGAATTCGATTGTCAGCAACTGGAAAAACATCACAGAGCTATCATATATCAGGAAAAAAATGCGCGTTTCCATGCTGCAAATGTGACAACGTCAGATTAGCGAGTTGACTCGAGTTGACTGTGTAATAGAAGTTGACTGTGTAAATCACCAGCTTGGTCGACTACTAATCACCAGCTTGGTCGACTGGTGAGCGAATCTGCTTGCGAGCGGAAAGACCCGGGTTCGAATCCAGCTGCCGACATGGTTGACGCGGCTAGAAATACGGCATGGGACTTGGGTAAACAACCGAATAATTATCAAAGTAATTATCCGACCGAAGAATGGGCCCGAAGGTTCGTTCCTATAGCCTCATTCTATTCTGTTCTATTCTATTCTATTATTTTACTAGCCTTACTATCCGATTATTGCTACAACTGGTTTTAACTTTTCTGCAGTATATCATGGGCCTCTTGCGAATAGTCTATTCTAATAGTTCCCAACCTAGAAAAAATATTGTGAGTAACGTGATACGGTGCGTTCACCTCAAGGCATTTTTAATTTTTTGTAGTTTTAACTGATCTTCTAAACATAGTCAACGAATAATCGTGACCTCGAGGACAGGAAACGAAACCGACAGTATACTGCTAAATAACCATTAATGATGTTTTAATGAATGTTTTATGTTTCATTAATATTCATTGTCCACATTAACTGTAGTTTAAATATTCTTATGACCATTACTTCATACTAAAAGCTAGGTATGGTTAATATTGCGCTTCGATTAAACAATTTAATTTTGGCGAAAATTCCTTTTTCTTTCAGTATTTACCGTTAGCATGGGAAAAAACTGAATGAAAAGAATTGCCTAGCGGTAATGAGCAAAATTCGGCATGGGACTTCGGTATTGCGGTATGGGTCTTCGGTATTGAACCAAGAATGGGCCAAACAGCTTGTTCCTATTACCTTATCCTATTCTATATTTAATCTTATTTTATTTCCAACTGTATTTTGAGAAACTTTAGAATGGGTTGTTAGAGTAGGTCGCATTGTCAAATATTATCTCAAGAGAAAAACACTGCTTTCAAGACACCGAATGTATGACATGAAACTTGTCTTTGTCTCATGAAATTAGAAAACATTTTATAAAAGGCACAAGAAACAGGTGGATAAATGGACAAAGTTTGTTGACAAAAGCTATAGTAACAAAAAAGTAGATTTTCTGTAACGACATACTTGTAAATAAATTATTTCAACTTTTTTCTTCTCTTTCAATCGTCATATCGAAAAGAAGTAGCTCTTTCATCGCAAAAGTTGATACAGCTTTTGGGTGACAATCCTGGGGTTTATCAGGAATTTTCTGCACTCACATCTTAAAGACTTTTATAAGTTTATTATTTATAATCCCGTCGTTTAGTACATCATGGGTGGATGAGAAAACTACAATAAAATTCAATTCATAGATTGTCGCTCTGTAAGTCAATAGATCTGTTTATATCAGCACATCTGTACCGATATACACTGATAAACTGTACCTCATTTTATAAAATTCATTTGGTAGCAATAGCACATGGTGAGTCTCCATCTTAAGACAGTCAATGAGCGAACAGGGCAGATGATTCGCTGCTTTATTGGAAAGTCAGCAGGCATCACACGTCAACCCATGAGCGGACCAGCTGAAGCAGCATAGCTTGGCTGAACGCCTATATAAAGCAGCTGATCGGCTGGATTGAGAGTGAAGCGCTCATTTCTATTCCCCTCCTAGTATCCCTTTCCGTTTCACCCCTTTGCTTAGACATACCCTGTGCCAAACTCTCTCTCAAATCTTTCCTATTGGTACCGACCGACCCACCGATTGAGAGTGAGAGCCCAGCCAACCGCCCTATATAACGAGGCTGCAATGCTCTGTGTCACGGGGATTCTCACCGTGACCACTGCAGTGTACGGACGTACTTACTCGATACCACAGCGTGAAAACAAAAGAAGGAATTTTTCCTCGAACTTATCGAAGTCGAAAGAAGAATACACAGGCACAACGGGACATGAAAAAAATACTCAAGGTCAAAGATATTCAAAGTCCAGTTTGTGAGGCGTGCTCCTCCGTATTCGTACTTCTACAATACGTAGAGCCCTGTGATAGCAGGACTAACATGCAAAAACACAGCACCAACAACTGAAGGGCAAGTCGATTACCAGTCTACTTCTCCTTTTATTCTACCTCTACTTCATTTTCCCACTTAAGAGCGTTGCTGAGAAGTAGTAGTGTCTGGTGTACTGAAAGGCTCCAGACCGAATGGGAAAACCCCATTGTAGTAGGGGGTGAGTGGGTACAAGTAGGTCACCATACGCTTCTCAGAGAAGACAACGCTCCATATCACAGTCACAGAGCTCTAACACACCAACATGTCCTCCCGCGAGGGAGGGCGAGGGAGAGGGGGCGCATGCCTCAAGGCCAGAAGCTTTCTCCCCACTCCCGTAAACCACCACAACTCTGCCCCAAAATACCATACATCACGTAAACAAACACTTCACCAAC
>VCRD01002548.1:48615-85231 GCA_006783055.1 Trinorchestia longiramus | reverse complement strand
ATTTTCAAAATATTCTTGATATGAATACGAATCAGTGTAGGTATGAACTCCCATTGGTTGTCGGTCAATTCCCAATTCGTACTAACTTGCGTGTCTGCATCTTTAAATCAGAATTATTGACCTATATAATGATACACTACAGCACGGAAACATAATGTTCAGATAGTAGGAGGCCTGAAACGAGTGAGTGCATCAATGCGTGAGGTTATCGTCGACAAAATGTCACTTGTGCAACTCAGACTGTAATCGAACGTCGTGGGAATGTTTCCCACCAAATCGTTGTCAGTTTGATTTCACAACAAGTTATTTACAAGAAAATATATGCTTGACGACTTTCCTATTCATTTAACGCTCGATAAAACCAAGTACGCAATCTACATATGTTCTCATTTTCTATAGAATTGCTCCATGTGTTTGCTTCTATCAGATAAGAAATATTATAATAATAATCTCGCTCATCACTGCGCCCTGTGAGGCTTCGTAAGGAAGCGTACTCAATGAGGTTATTACGGTGTCTCAAATGCAATTCACAGAAGCTACTCACAGAAATTTACTTCTTCCCGGAAATCGTCCATGATATAAGAATCAGATGAAGGTGACTTCCTAGAATTTAGTAAACGCTCTAGAAAAATGTCAATGCCCATCTTCATATGAAATTAAAACTAGCTTGATTACATTTAATAAAGTCTATCATGAAAAGAACTCCTGTGAGGTAAATCTATGAAAAAAATTCAAATCTCACATTTAACATATTGGAAAAAGATACGGAATGAACCAAAGTTTATGCTGGAGAATTTTCCATGTCCTTCTTCGAGTAAGGAAATTTGAGTGAAATTAAACTGTCATCAAGGATGCGATTTAGAAACTTTTTTATTTCACATTCAGAATTTAATTTACTGCGTGAGACCCTTTCTCTCATTGTCTCTTTCGCTCTGGTTCAAAATAGCCAGTAGAATCCAGTTCTCGCATATTAAACTTTCGTGATTTAGTTAGTGAAATACAGAAGTACTACAGAAATTACGGAAATCAAATTGAGTTTTTATTCATCTGTTTTAACTTTCACTAATTTTCAATTTTATTACATAATTTTCATTGTTTATAAAATTGTTACAAACATGAGCATAATTTACATTTATGTGTGTTTGCTGCAATAAGTACATTACATCATCACATACAGATCTAATTTTAAAAAATTAGGCTTTAGTCTTTGAAATTGCACTACGTACTGCTTATTTGGCTTTCTCAAAATTTAAGAATTAAATCTGAGTTTATTAAATATATCTTAGTAGCAATCATACCCGATGCAAATTATCAATTTACAATGCATTCCACACTAGTCTTCTACTTTATTTCCTTAAATATACTCAGCAAAAATTAATATGCTTCTAAGTTAGATTTATTCTGGGTAATCAACACAACATAATGTTTAAATTTAATTGCCTGCAATACTGACAATCAATAACAACTACGATTTTTTCCGAAAATTAATTATTTTTACCGGTCTATGATATTGGTTCGATATAATTTATGGTATGAATTAACGGCCAAAGAATAACTAACATGATAAATATTAATTTTAACAATTAACGCTCGATGAAAATTATAGCCCCCTATAATGCCGTTTCGGAGTAAATTGCCGTCCATCTGTATAAATAACTTGTTTTATATCATCCCATATAATTTTAATTGAGCTCAAATGTGGCGGACAGTAGCTACACACTGAAATTGTGGCCTCTAAAGTCCAATAAGGCAAGATTTGGCTCTTTCGTATTCGCTTATCTCGATGGAAAATTATCTCATAAACATTGACTCTTTCGGGGCGGCAAAGCTCAGTCTTCAAGCCAAGAAAAAATTGCATCCAAGAAATTACAGTAAAATGCTATATTAATTTTATCACCCTCGAGAATTTTTCGATAAAAATATTATTAATGATTCCGGCCGACACCATTTCACCTACTCCACCATGCTGGAGCCTAAAACTACTTTTGGACCGCCCGTCAGGGCCATCTAAGGTAGCTCGCATAGCATCTGTGAACAGTAAATTCTTTATGATAAGCTTCATTTGCATCATATGGCTTTCTCCATTCGAATTTCAAATTGATGAGCATAGTTTTAAATATATGTAATGCCTGATTGTTGAGCTTGTAAATATTATCTTGCTGGTATATTTTTATTGTTTCACAACTTGACTTTTGACTCCTCTTATATCTCCTGTCGTTAGGCAACTTAATTTTATTAAGTGGACTGCACCGCAACTTTCGAGGTAAAATCTTTGAACTATTTTAACATTGCTGTCTGAAATTTTTGAAATCACAATAGGGAATTTTGCTTTAACAGCTTATCGTATGATTGCAGCTTTTTCATCTCCAGAAGTTATTTAGTATGCCTTATTTGAACATTTAGTTACGCAGCTTGACTTTCAATAGCTTTAGTTTAGTATTTAGTTCCAATAGCTTGGTCCACCTGGCAAACAAGAATGAAAAAGAAAGGAGCAATACACTCGTGAAATCAGGTTTGAAATGCAAGTAAATGTCACCATAAAGTTTACGCGTACTTTAAAAAACCCATAAAGTAAATGTGTTAACTGAAAAAACTATATTTTCTGAAAAATTAAGTTAAGCAGTTAGTGTGAGTCGTACTGTAAATCAAACAATGAGGATCTGATGACACCACACTGCTCAACAGACGCTTACTTGATGGTAGGGCTGTCCCTGGAGTAGCCGTCGTACTCTGTGACTTTCCTCAGCTCATCCAAGTCAATGGTGGGGCTACCGCACACGAGCATCTCAACTTCCTCCGGACGCAGCATCTGCAGGACATGCGAAATGAACTATGGTGCGGACCCACGTCACGGCGTTGAACATCATGTAAATTATATAATCCTTTAGAGTCTCCTGGGACATATATGTCCCACAGATATTTTCAACGAGTCTAGCGGGATTTATTTGTCCTAAAACGTATTGACATAGATCAAATCAGACATTTATACATCTAACAATTATTACACCATTAAAATTATTTTTCTAAGTTAAAATCATTTATATACGTATGTCTACTGAAACGAAAAATCTAATTTTAAAATGTATAAATCAATTACGCGAATGCAGACTCGCAAGGAACAAGAGATGCACACACAAATTCTGTGTTATCTGTTGATCGTCTGCCATTGAACGCTCATACACCACGCTAGTGACATCGACGCGTATTAAGGCGCAGAATTACACGTACGCTAAATCATTCCAATTTTCTTTTCGACAGCGAATTGAATTGCACACAAAATATTGACGTTTATGAGCATGGAAAAAACTTCAGGCACTTCAAAGAAAATTACTAAACGATAGAAAGTGTCAAGTCTCTAGACTGTAAAGAAATCCACAGTAAGGAAAAAACGCCGATATTTGTTAGGGGAAGCAAAATTCATAAAATATTAGAGTAGTGAACACTACAGTGAAATTCATTACAATGAAACCAATACGCATTAGAAAATAGTCTAACAAGTTGTTGACACATTCTAGTTGATTCAGTCGCTTATTGAGTCATTTAAGTGTACATCAGAATGCGACTTAAGTTACCTAGTCTAAATGTAAGCATGGTGTAAAATATTTAGCTATTAAAGTATCGTACGATAATAAATTAACTTAACCTGTTGCTTAGTGAATGTATTGAATAATTTTTTCATCCTTCATTTTCCTATTATTCATTCTTTAAACATTTATAGAACAGCCCATTTTTATATTCGACGTGTTCAATACTCCTCTGATCGGACAATATAATTTAATACTGAATTATAGCATAAATTCTACTTGTGCTTAAGTGTTTCACAAATACAACACTAGTATATAATGGGTCAGTGTTGAATATTCATATCAGCAAGTGTTATTAGAGAGCCGAATAAAAAGTGATAATTGGTAGTAAAGGTGCCTGGATTTAGGTACAGGTTCCTTAACTTTGAAATGAAAATGATATTATCTATGCCGTTATAAACATAATACTTATTCATTACTTCGGTTTTGAATGGTATTTAAACTGGTAATGAAAGGGATAGAATTAACAAAGTAATATCGGTTCCTCCTAGGGTCTGAATTGAGGTTTTGACATGCTTCACTACGATGTCCGTGAATGTCTGCCTTAGTGCCAGAAGACAAGGATATCCATGAAAAGTACGACTCTTTGCATCAGTACTAAAACAAACTTTTCTAACTTGCCTCCCTCACAAGCTATGGTAGACTCAAAATAGTGATACCTATGAAATGGAATGTGAATGGACTATCAGGAATAAGTTCAAGGAAGCAGCTAGAGAGTTAATGCTATTTTAGAAAATGAATTTGAAATAATGATACTTTCAAAACTATAAACTAGCTTCCAAAATAGAAAAAAGCAAGACTAAAACGTATCATTACTAAAATTTAACTGTTCAGATTATTGAGAAGAACTTAGATTAAAAACTGTTAAGAGCAATTGTCTCAACAGCAATCTTCATATCAAGAATTCAAATCTCTCGTTCACACGAGATTTTAGAGACTTGATAATTATTCTTTGACAATATATGTAGATGCAAACGCCCGAGGTATGAGATTAGGAATCCTCCATCCTATCAAATATTCTCGCCGTCTGGTAAGCCGTGAAATGCAACTCGTTAAAAATAAGTGACTTCAATCGTCGTGGCAGTAACATCATAACATAGATCTTACGATGAGGGCGTTGGAGGCACAGACAGTGTGGAAGCCGAGGTAGAAGGCCTGGAACTGCTCGTAAATTGCCGTGTTTAGGATCCAGTCGAGGTACAAACTCACAAACTCTTGTCTGTTTTCGTTTGTTACGGAAATTTTCTCGCCATTTTCCTTTAGGTTAAAGGTACGAGGCTCTCCATATTCTTCTAAGCTAACCTGCCAAGTAATACACAAATGAGACTCCTAAAATTGTAGCGGAAAAGATTGAAATATAGTGATTCAGTAAATCTGTTTACTCGTATACTGACTTCTATGTATTGGCATTTTATGCATGTGAAGTTGTGAGAATTTTTGACTCACCTGAAAAGTAAGGCACATGTCCTCTTCGACGTCTCCCTCATACTTCAACAGTTCACTCAGCCCGTGACTCACTTCCTGCTCCAAACAAATTCATGTATTAAGAAAAAACTCTCTGGATGAAGTCATATTGTTTATATCCTCGTGACAACAGCCATTATTTTCTTTGTTTTTATTTCTCGCATTAAATCACGTTTGTAAACAAGATATTCCACACACCATAACTCAAAAACTTGGTACGACCTTGTGATTCAATAATTGTACAACGAGCTAAAACACTAACTTGCCCGGTGCTGGTTAAGAAGTTGTCAGAAATTTTATTAACGCCTTAAAAAATAAGGAAGTGTTCTGACTACGTTTGCAGAGAGTGGATAAATTTTGCTAAATAATAGGGCGCCCTGACTGTTTTACCTCCCATGGAATGAGAACACTTTTTTCAGAGAAAAGTAACCATTCAACGAGAGGAGTATATTACTTACAGGAGAAGAGGCTTCTTAGTTCTATCGTTCTAGACCTCGAACAGATATTTATACAAGCACGTCAGATTTGGGTGAATCATATTTTAGTGTGTTTGCAAAGAGAAATGAGATTGATTGAGTTAACCAACAACGTTCCTTACCATATTGTAGGTGCTACACTTCGCATAAGCACAGAACGCAGTTGTTTACCAATTCAATAAACAAACAAAAAACCAAAAGCCCTCAATTATAGCTAGAACAGCATTAGGTCTGCAGAAAATTTTGCACTCTACTATGTTTATTTTTCATCCAAGGAAACAATAAATAAAGTACTAGATATTTTTCTTTCCATCAATGATTCAGCATTGAATGTTCGTACCCAGACTATGGTATTGTAGTCCTGCCTTGTTGATTGATTGTTTTGAAAAGAATAAAATTATTTTGAAGGGCTGTGAAAAAATATGCATCATTCTACAGCAAAAACGTAACTCGATAACTATTTACTTATGCGGTCCTTGCGCGTTAAAAGTTCCTATGTACAAAAGTTATTGCTTTTGGTATCATGCGTATACAGTAGTATTATTTTATACATCACTCAGTAGTACTAATAATATTAACGTATCTGAAAAATGGAAGCTTGAAATCGTGCTATTTATAATAGAATTGAAAACCGTAAGTGCAAGATTACAACAAACGCTTTTGTAGACATTTTGTCAGTTGTCGGTCAAAACTACACAGGAATACAGCATTTTCATGCGTTATTTTAAATGAAAAACAATCTAATCAGCCACATTCTCACATACGAGAGGCAACGTTGGAATCCAAATTAAAAAATATATATATATTTGTTCAACGGTGTATCACATGACTGACAAGGCTGCAACCTAACAGCTGTTTTATGATATAATGATAAGCACATAACATCCATCACTGTGATGACTGCAACACATCCGATGCTCAAAGTTCAGCACGTCACCTTAATTGCTGTTCATGAAGTAATGTTTTTAGACAAGAATTTAATTATAGAAAGTGGTCATTGGAAGAGGAACTAGGTAGAATGTTCCATGCATACGAATTAGAAAAAATTGTAATGCTGTAATAAGCATGCATCTTTGTCATTAAAACGTCTCATAACATGAAAGTATGAACATGTTGGAACTGAGAAACGTAGATATCTGGCTGCTAGATTTTTCTCACATTCCTTCATTATACAATAAAACAGTTAAGTTTTCTTTCCAAATATACAATCAACATTCTCAGAGATTAGCACTAACCGGCATAAAACCAACTATTTAACAATGAGTTCGTGTATTCACTATATAAACATAAATAGGTAGCTTACACCCTAAAAATTTACTGTAGATGAGGGAGGCTACAGCTAAGGAGGGTATCGTAGACACAAACGGTTACAGGACTCAAAAGAATCCAGGAGTAAAATATTTTACGAATTGCAAACTCACGGGCATGATTTCTCTGAAGTCATCCAGGGTTGGATTACTAGCGATGCCAACAGGGACGGCCTGCATGGTCGGCACTACAGGAGGGCTGAGCAGCTTCCTAAGAAAATAATATTTAACAACTAATATCAATTTTTCTACTTCAAGGTGTAAAAAGAGATTTGACTAACCAAACTCTGTTTCTCCATTCCACTAAATAACATTTACTGTGCAAACTAATTCACTTTAGTAATAGTCAGAAGTGCATAAATGTCCTGTTGAAAGAGCTATGCAAAGGCGATTATTCCGATTAAGAGGATATACTCACGTATTAATTTCAACCAATTAGGATACAGATTGAGTTGGGCGGTCTAATATTTTTTTGAATATTCATTTTTAGTCGCGAAATATTTTAAATCATATTTCGAGATCCCAATTTAAGATTTCATTCAGCATCATTGAAATTGAGTTGCGTTCAAATATGTAAGACTCTCATGAATCACAAACATTGTACAAACCTGAAATGGACAAGTTAATGTCAGTCTTAATAAAGCAAAATAAAAATGTATTACTTTTCAGTTATCTAGAAAAGTAACAGTTCTAGTAGAAAATCCTGCATACGACCTTCTTCGCATAGAAAGGATTTGATTATTTAGTTAGGGTTAATTTTCTATTTTGAGGCCTTCGAAGAAAAATCAAACTGCTGGAGTGGAATTGTTTGAATCTATTATACATATAGGAGCATTAACCCTCAAAGCAAATCATACTATTTATGAAGAAACTTTTATGCTGTCAGCATGCGTGCTAGCTTGACCACTGGGACATCAGGTGACATGAACTTGTTCTCGGAAAAATAAAGCTTAGTTATCCCTCCGTGCCTAACATTAATTCTTCCAGGAATCAGGTTACAACTACATAGTAATTAAATACAAGCGAATTTACTGAGCGAATAGAAAAATACAATATTTTCTTAATTTTAGAGGCACAAATTACTACAAATGCAGTGGACACTGGTGAGTAAAAGGTTACAAGTACATTCATTGAACCCCAAAAAGTATAACACTCAGTTCAACCGATTTCTTACCCTTTGCTAATGTACACTGGTAAAAAGTGAGTAAGATACACGTCACTATCAAATAAGTAGAATTGTGTCACATTGTCTCATTACTAACTTGTAACATATAGAAGGGAAGTGGATATCGAGGATGATAGAGTTGTAGACTGCAATACCCATGAGCACTCCAATCAAGTTGTAGTGTCTCTGGTTGCCCTGCTGGCCGAGTGAGAACCAGTACAATCTCTTCGAAGGATGGTACACGAACATTTTGTTCTCCGGCTGCTCACAAAGTAGAAAAACACAATGATCACAAAGCCCACAAGTTTCCAAAAAGATTTTGATCAGAAAATGGGGATCTATTAGATAGGAAATCTTCAGGTTTATATGAGAATATGTACGATCACAATTTGGCAATGATCGACCACAGCATGGGTCGTGCGATCTGCTTCACGAAGGTTTAATGATCTAGTAAGACCATTAGACTCATAAAGAAGTAACTATTTAGCTAAATTATGTTTAAAATTTGAATATAAGATAATAATTAACTTAAGAACACGTCAAGCTTAGGCTTGGGCATCCAATGAACAAATTCATTACTGAATATTTGTTCGCCTCATTTGAACTTTGAAAACCCATTCACAAAATATTATAAACTCATGTCTAGAAATGCCATTCATTTTTAAATCACGTAGAAAATCAGTAGAATGGATTAGCCTCTTTGGCTATAGTATTTTTCAATGCCGTATTCATCTTGGTTTCATGTCTGAACTCATTACATGTAAAAATATTTTTTATTCATGACCTGCGAAAACTAATACAACCTTGAAAATTTGCTTGATGAGAAGAATGAACCATTCTTTGGTAAGTCCACCCATATCGAGTCCAGGCTCCCCTTCAAAAGTTACTTTGAGCTTCTTCTTCAGGTCCATTTTCTTGGCGGTAATCTGGAAATTCCGGAAATGCGAGTAGTCAGTAAGGTGGCCGTCGCAGAATAGAATTTGGTGACAGGAACGAGCCGTTTAGTTCATTCATAGGCTGCTACCCACGTCTCATGTGGTGTAACGTAAAGGCATCAATCATGAACATATATCTTAATCTCGTCCAGACATTTAGCGCTGTGGCATGTTAATGATATTAACAGTTGCTCAATGAGGTAAGGCAATGGAAACAGCGACCGTAAAACCTTGAAAAAGATTTTCAAGGGCTCGAAACAAGGAAAAACACAATTTGTATTTGTATTTTTGACTGACATCAATGCCTCAGTGAAGTTTCAGGAAAAGATTTTCTTAAGAGCCCTCTTATTGAATACTGATCAAAGAGTTTCCGAGTTAAATTTTGAAAAAAGGTTATATGAAAATAACGAAGGTGATAACATTTTCTTAGACGTAAATATGAAATTCAAACAATGAATTCGTGCTCGTTGATATTGATCAGTCAACTAAGCGGATTTAGCTGAATTCTTACCCGAATTCCCACGTATGCGCAAAGGCTCTTATCGCAGGTCACACTCAAAAATATGATAAATTCTCTTGTAATCATAGTGACCGATATCTAACTTCAAGTCCCCTCCCCACAGCAACAAACGAATCGAGTTTGATCTAACTGTGACAGCGTGCAACATACAACCGTACCATTTCCTACTTTGAATCAGGCAATGTTAGAACAGGCAATGTTTTCATTCATGTTATTTTATTACATTACAGACATCGCTTATGACGAGCAGTGATATAACCTTTATTCCGTTAGTTTGGGTACATGTGCCCAATTTTTACGTATTTTAAATCCCTATTTCAGGAATATTGGCCTGTTTCAAACATTCCAATTTCTACAAGAAAATCACAAAAAATTATAATTTCTAGATGTTATCGCGCATGATTGGAATAGCTAACTTTTGTCTTACTGCTGGAAACATGTAGACAATTCTCCTTTTTGATATAATTAACAACACTGAAAGACCTCATTGAGGGAATCTTCGACGAGGTGATTCCGGCGAACGTTGATGTTCAAGAAGAAGATGTCGATTTGAGGAGGCTGGTGACGCGACACCTTAGCTACGAGCGAACGCCTGGCCGTCAGAATCATCTGCTGCTCTGCATCCTGATCAGAAATTTGCAGCAATCATTCGAAAAAGCACCAAATGAATCATAATTTGAAAGACAATTTGAATAACTTTAAGCGTTTTTTGTCGTTATTTTTTATTATAAAAACGATCTTACCTCGCTCTGACAAGCCTGAAATCAAGAAAATAAAATTTTGTTTTTACTCCTATTTCGTTCCACGAACAACGTTCCATGGCAAATGCACCTTTAGACTAGCAATCGAATTATCGCTTAACTTTGAAGACATATTTAATTAAAAAATTATTGGTTTCCTCTAACAACCGTTCATCGATGTGCGTATGTAGGTTTATAGAATATTAGCACAAAGTTAAAGAGGTCCAAAGTCGGCACCATGACTCCCCACCAGGCACATTCCGTGACAAAGTAGGGCACCAATGCAGAGGTGATGGGTCTCATCGATTTTATTTCGGGAGTGATGGGCTTCATCATAAGTTTAGGTTAAAGAAGATATTATCATCAGGCTTTAACAGAGCTACAATACCAAGATGACGACATTAAGCTCTACCTTCAAACAGCATGCTGAACTACACGCTATTTAAGATTATTCGAACGTTTTAGTCAAGACTGTTAAGTCATGCATTGCAAATTCTCTCTTCTGTCATAGCAGTCGCATCAACTGCAACTGCATTTTCCATTTAAATCACATTTTTACTGCTCCTGGTGCATTAGTAATGCACGATAATTCGTACCCATATCACATATCCGACATACCTTTGTGAGTATGTGCCTCTTGGCCACGATAGAAAGCATGAAGGGGTACTGGCAGTATGAGAAGGTGTCGAATCTACCAGGCATCTGCCAAGACCTGTATTCCTGGATCAAGTCCAGGTGGTCCAGCGCGTCGTTGTAGAACTCAGTGTACGATATCAACGGAGGCTGTGCAGCGCTGTTGCTTGCGTCTGAAACAAATTTACTTTCACACTCGTACCACATGTGTTGTTTATAGTAAATTTTGATAGTTCTTCAGATAAACATTTTATTTCATTTTCGTTATTTATTCGTCCCTTAAACAACAATCATGCACTGAACCGATTAGGAATATATTAAATCGTTATGACACATATCTAAAATACTCATATGTCTGAAGATATGACTGATCCTGCAAATAATGCTTTTCCCCACTAGGTTCATTGTAATCGTGCAAAATATGAATATTGACGGGGAATACGATAAATCTTCTAATTAAGCTATATATGGTGATGAAAAGCCTCCATATAGACTCTAAGACCTTTAGAGGATACTTCCTCTCCATAGAAAATACCTGGAAAGGAAAGGATACCTTTCTCCAGCCTGTATTAAAATTGAAGAAAAAATCTTAATGAGGAAAAAATATAACAGAGTAGTTGTATTTTATTTATAAATTTGTCAGTAATTGCCAGTATTCTACCGATACTATTTAGCAGAAAAAGGAACAGTTATAGAGTTGCGTTTTAGCATATATGTATACTGTTGCATATCTAGCATTATTGGCGAAATACTAACAGCACTCTTGACGACTGTTGATATTTCTATGAGAAACACAACACGACTGTAATGTATAGTAAGTCATGAAGCTCTATACGTATTTTGAGGTAAATTGTACGGTCTTGTGAGCTCAAAAACTAGAGATTGTCAATAAATGAATCGAAGAGTACATATTCACGCTACTCAAGGCCTATCAAAAATATAGTTGACGATTTCAAGCCCACAAAGAAAGGAAGCTCACAAAGAATGGCCAGCACGCGAGTGGCGGTGGGTATCCACCACCGACTCTTGTTGAGCGGAGGCAGTGACCGATCCAAAGGAGGAAACTGCCTCACTGTCAGGAACTGCGTGATGAAACTGACGATGAAGCGAAACCTGGCAACCTCCAGCCTGTCAAACACATGCACCCAATTAAACGACTGCTCTGAAAATGTGTATCTGAATTATTACAGTCAGCTCTACTGAAGACATTGGTGCAGTTGAACCCAGTCTTTCCAGCACTCGTGAACCACTCAATTGACTCGTGATTGTGAAACTATGAAAGAGAAGCATAAATTTCTACAGAACTAGTAAGTAATAGGTTCTCATTTCGCTTTAAATTACAAATAACACACAATTAAAATTGCTGTAAGAGAAGTATTAATGACGTAGAGTTTATGTAAAATGTTCAGTGTTGGTTGTAAAAGCATTTATTGCCTTCGTTAATTGCTCTAAAAATCATGTGTACCGTTCTCAAGCTCAACCGGATTCGGATTATTCAATTAAGGAACATACATATGACTTCTTACCGACATGAAGCCTCTGCTACTCTTTCGAGTGCACATCAATAGAACTAATTTGATAAGTTTGTGTCTAAAAAATATTTGACTATGACACATTCTGAACGACTTAACTGATAAAGTGTACAACGTCTTCAATAGCAACTTACTTGCTCTGTTAAATAAGGCCATGAAATTTTGAGCTCAATACACAGTTGATTTTAGCCCTTCATGGATTAAAATATGAAATTTTTCTCCAAGCAGAAGAACGTAGTACTGCAGAATGAGCAAAGTATACGATGATAACTTTATGAGTGAGGGTAGTGCATGGGAATAGCTTATAAAATTTAAAAAGATCGAACCAACGTTCATAGAAAAAGTCCACCGTCACTTGCGCCCTTGTCCACCTTATTCATGAACGTCAGTTCGCCTTTCTTTAAATTTTCTACACCATTCCCGCACACTACCCTCACTCATAAAGTTATCATCGTATACTTTGCTCATTCTGCAGCACTACGTCCTTCAGCTTGCAGAAAACGGATTGCACTTCGTAACTCACATTTGGCTGGAGCATCGGTCGTAGCGGCCATGTTCAATTGCCCTTACCTTGGGCGATTGGGCTATATCCGTTTTGCCGATTATCTAGAGATATAAGGGTGACCCTGCGCTACTATTGGTAATAAAATATTATGTTAGGTAAATTTACCTTTTTTCTAGCCCATTAGAGATTGAAAAAAACATCTCTCGTTTTTACTTTTGTCTTCCTATCTATGATACCTTACTTTTCGTCTAACCAACAAAAGAGGACACGATGCTGAATCTTTTCTATTAATTTTCTTTCACATGTACATTACATATCTTATAATTATCAGCCTTGATAAATATATCAATTTCGAATTCTGATCCATTACTTGAATTATATGGGGAAACGGTAGTAACAGTACATTACCGCTGTATAAATCTCTCCCTATTAAATCTTATACACAGTGAACCAACCCCAAAAATTGTCTTGGTAAACACTCAGCAATGAATACCTAGAGTTTTTCAAAAACCTAACAACCAAACATAAATCCTACGTTCTGAACCAGCACACAAGGAGCTGGTGATCGCCGTTCTCGAGCTCGATGATGCTGCGCAGGACATGGGCCAGCACCGTGTACGAGGACTGTGTCAAGAACACAGGGTTCTGCAGGATGATGAACAGCGCGCGAACTTTGTCTTTCGAAAACAAGCTCGGATTCTCCTGCAGCATCGAGTTGATGACGCCTTTCAGGAAACTCTTGTGAACGACTGAGGGCTGAGTAGAGGGAAAAAGTGTGATAAATTGTGAGCTAGTTTTGATTTTTGGGTAATTATCTAAATAAATTAAAACCAAATGGGGCTCCTGCTGTAATTTTTCCAATAACTTCTGATGATATGATACCATCTTATCAATTGTTACGGCTACCAGTAGCGGATAATCGAAATTTAAAATTCTTGATTTGTTTTTAATTCATGACTAGAAACAAGAAACATAATTTATTGTGCATAAAATCCCAACTCTTTAAAATAGGTAGCTCTGTAATGCTTAATTGAGCATAAATTATAAAAAACATATATGAATGAATCATTTAATTATGATCCGTAAACATTGTTTTGTTTTAATAGTGCAATGGTAGTTTCTAGTCAAGTATAAAGCCAGTCAAAGCTTAGAGCCTTAGAAAAATTGCTCATCACCCATTTTTACTAACAATTTTACCTCATTATTCATTGCTTAACAAACAAAGTCATTTTATTCAAATGAATTAATTCTATTTTTACGAAGGGTTACTCAGTGTTACTTTTTAGCATAGCTTCGTACAGGACCTGAAATAAAAACTTGTGAAACCATTACCATTTCTCTGATGGAGTCATTAACACTGTACATCAGTTCCGTCTTAAGGCCGTGGTCGTCACTCTGCGCTCCGTCCAAATCAGGATTCCGCTGCTCAAATTTATGAAACAATTAAATACTTGAATAGTTAGTTAACTAATGAAAAAAACGTTAAATAGGACCATGGTACATTTTGAAGTTAGTAATAATATCACCATTTTAGTAATGACAACTAGCTGACTACAAACTATACACACAGCAACTAGCGTTAGATAGGATAATGTTTCATGTTGTTAAACTAATAAGTCATAGACCTAAAATTTCATAATTGAAGAAAAAATTACGAAGTTCATAAAAAGCCAATATCGAATATTTTCGATAGACGGACCACAACATATCAACAGCTTGTTCTAAATTCTCATTAATATTTCAGAGAGATAATAGTGGAAAAAATGTTTCAACCGCCCATGTAACACATAACGCTAATACAGCACGGATGATGGATGGCCAGCAAGCACTGACCCCCAACTCTAGTTCACAAGTTCTCACCTTGAACGTAGCGCAGATGTTCGCGTACGATTCGAACGTTTCAAAATAAAACTTTTTCATGTCTCCGTACTGTTTGGTTTCACTCGCTTTCTTGACTTCTTCCCTGAAATTATAAGAATAGTGTTAAAAATTCAATTGAAAAAGTACAAATATAAAACAGACATATGTTCACAGCGCGAAAAAAAGTGATGGCGTACAAACAAACAGCTTTTGAGAGGTCGTAGTGGTCGACATCAGGACAGAAGATGTAAAAATAGAAGTATCGACAAGTCGTAGGGAATTGCTTGTAAAGTATAAGTATTACACTTGTGAAAACATATTACCTATAGTCCTGGCCTAAAGGTTTTGCCTGCAATACTAGTCACATGGTTGTCTTAAAACCTGGCCACAAGGTGACAGATGTAATGTTAGTCAAAGTATTACCTCCAATACCCGCCACAATGTATTGTCTGAACAAAAGTGAAAAGCACGTTCTGATATGACCAAGTACAGCAAAATATTAATGAAAGACACAAATGATCCAGATGTATTGCCCACCTACCGCATATTTTATAAAGAACACAAGCATAATGTCATTGTCACCCTGAGAATCACAATTAGAGCAGTGCAACAATATGGGCTACAGAATACAGGGTGTCTCAAAAACTGTAGACACTTTAAATGTCACTAACATGCTGCATTTTTTGTGTTGCATGCATTTTTTGTTTTAAGCATTCGCGAACATGATTCTTCAATTACATTTGTCTTCTGTATTCGAAGATGTTCCATTTTACTCTATGTTCATATATAAAGGTTTTCTCGTCATTCAAAGTGCGAGAACATTTTTTAGAGACACCCTGTAGTTAGGGGACTCACAAGAAAGTCTCTCGCTTGATGGTGAGTGCAGGGTAGTTGGGTCTGAGGACATCCTTGTCTCTGAGGCTGCTGGTGCTGCTCACTGCTCGCTCTGCACTGCGTGCTACCCTTGCTCTCACGCTGCCAGGGCGCGATTGACCTTGCCCTCGCAGCCCAGGGATGGAGCGACTGCTGGTTGCCTGCGTCCGAGTAAAAGTGTTCCAGACCATAGGCTCTATGTAAAGCAATAATATATGGTGCAGCAACATAACTTCCTTTTTTCACATCGCTTTGCTTTGAAAAAAGGAAGTTATGTTGCTGCACCCTGTATTAAATTATTGTTAGTCATACCTAGTAAAAATCATTAGATGTTTCAAATGAATTAGGTAGGTAATCATGCAAAAAATCAGTCGTATGGAGATGGAATTAAAATTTAAAGCTGGTCGTGCGAAGTGAACAGTTTATGGTGAAAAGAAAGTCAAAAATAACCACAAATTTTACAGTAGAAGCAAGAAAGTACAATAATATGGTACTGTGATGTGACTCAATTTATTTGGCTAGCCGGCATGAGCCTACTACACGAAAACCGTACATTCTGTTATTATATCGAGCATAAACTTTGTACGAAGAGTGAAACACCTTATTCCACTTTCTCTATCTTACTGTCGCATCCTCTAAAACTTTCACTTTGATGTGAAGCAGATTGCATCAGTGAACTTCGTTCAATCCAATGAAAGATTTAACTGACAGGATTCCCTTATTATCGCTTATATGTATATAATCTATTTGGCCTAATCTCAATCCTGAATCTGAAGCTTATAGATAGATGGGTAGCTCATAATTTTCACTCTCTTCAAAGTGTCGGGTTCACATCGTAACTGGGCTTTGGTTAGACTTAATCTTGTACTTAGACTTATTAAAAATAGCAGTGTGGATGCTGGAAGGGAAAGTGCCGGTGCTAATCATGACGTAGTGAGGCAAACGATTAAAAGCTACATGGTTTCACAGCTGAAAGTTACAAAACCTGTCACACAACAAACAAGAATGTGTGAACGAGAACAAGTGAAATCGTTCAAGATCAAGCCTTTTATTTTATTTTAGTCCTATCTAGGACGGAATTTGCAAGGTGCAATCATTGTCTAGTCATATCGACCCACCGTGAGACGGCCAGAGTTGATGGGAGGGAAGGAAGCGGTGTCTGGGTCACTGTTACTGTTGTTAACTCTGTGCGTCGGAGTTTCAGTGTTCGCCTCGCTGTCAGAACTCGTGCGCTCTTCTTTCCTGCCTTCCTTCTCTATTAAACTAGAAGATCAACATTAGATCAGTCATCTACTTCATGAAATTCTAGCCAATGAAAAATATTGCAGTTCACTACCTCTGAGAAACAGACGTTCAGACAGTGGTATCTCCCAGTCTCCTAGCCCGCAGTATCTTCAAAGATACTGGGCTGAGCTATGTACTATTTACAAAACTGAGTTATTTTCTACCATTGTACGAAATCTTGCCCTTCGTGAAGGCATTAAATTAATTTTGGGTTTGTCTGAAAGTGTCTTTCCTTCGTGCGTTCCCGCAACTGGTGCAGAGCTTGATCAAATATTAGAAACCCTTGTCTTCTCTTTCAACATTTCTCATGCTGGCATATGGTAGAGACTGCATTCAAATTCTGTGCCACTGCATTTATTTTCATTGTAAAAAGTAAATTGCCTGATGAGAATATGTGCATAGTATTAAGGTTGTGGCAAGTATCAAAACGACATTCTGAATGCATATTCTCAAAAACTAAAAAAACGAAGGCCACTTCACAGGAGCTTTCGTCTATAAACTCAGGAATTTCTTTGTTTGTAAGAAATTGATATTTATAAGGCCCTCAGAGAGAATTCTCGTGAGATGGAAAACCAATTACTGCGAGGAGTATCATAGGAAAAACCCTAGAAGAATAGAGAAATTAAACTATTAATCATTTTTACGGTGGTTAAAATCACTACGGTGCTGCTTCGAAAGTAACTGTAGAGCAAAATCAGCATCAATTATGGTAAAACAACCTCACTTATAAATGCTGTCCATGAGCTTAACAAAATCTACATACCATGGATGAGCAGACTTCAGATAACTTTTCTTTTGTCATCCAAATGGCTATAAGAAGTTATACTGGTGTATGTAGAACTCAGGAAAACTACTCAATGGAAATTTTAACTGTCAGCGATTTAATTACTCCGTCGAGTCACGTTTGACTCTGAATCGCAAATTGTTCTTATGCTGAAGCACAATAGAAAGCTAGTGATGATGTAGAGAACAATATTGTAAAGTAATCTTGGTACAATTGTTGTCAGGTACTGTGCAATTTACAGGAACGATGATACACATTGTTTGACAATTTTTGAATATCTTTACAAATGTATATTTATTATTTTGATTATGACATATTTTCCAGATATTTTATCAAACTATTGTAACATAGTTTATTGAAGGTAAATGTGATGAACCCTTATAGCAAACCCATATTATTTATAACAATTATTACGAATTTACCCTTTTTTCGGATCGAATGTTAAGGGTTTTTTCCTACATCAATTATCCTGTTGCCAAACACTCAACATTCAGAGGCGTACGCCTGGTATGCAATGTAAGTATACGTGCATCGCATGACTTTAATTTGACATCTTATGAAAAATTCGTATTTGCGTTGTTTGCATTGGAGAGACAGGCAGTAACGCAATCCAAAAGCCTTAGCCCTACCTCGATTTAAACAACCTTAAATTGACTAAGATTAAGTTTAATATTCAAATAAACTTGTTGAAATTAAATTCGATACTTTAATTTCGGAATGAGTTTCCCGTGCTCATCAAAACTAAGGTATTGAATATCATTGACGTACCCAGTAACTAAAATAAGAAATCATATTTTTTCCGTGCATAATTATGAATCGTTTTCTTCACTAATGCGAATTTTTTGATGTTCCTGACAGAGACAGTGTTAACCAACCTTCAATGTCAACCAACCATCAGTGTCAACCAGCCTTCAGTGTCAACTAACCATCATTGTCAACCAGCCTTCAATGTAAACGAACCTTCAGTGTCAACGAACTTTCAGTGTCAACCACCCTTCAGAGTCAACCATCCTTCAGTGTCAACTAAGCATCAGCGTCAGACTCTTGTCAGCTCTTCTATGCAATACATCCTCACTACAACGCTGGTTATGCTTCGGCCTGCAGAGTTATAATATTTTTGTCTACCTTGTTAATGAGAAATGGTTATTGATACACCGAACGCGCCTCCATAGCTTTTATGCCTTCATTTTTTTAGTTCTTTAACCATAGAAATTTCAGAACATAGTTCAACGTACTTGTAAGTAGCTGCATCACAAAGTACATGCGTACTCTCAAAGCATTCCCTTCGGACAGACTTGAAAAATTCAATATATGTATTATTCCTTTCTCTCGAAGTCTTCAAATACGCTAAGCCTTAATAAATTCCAGCTAAAATCTTAGGTAATTTTCAGCCTTGCTTGATCCACTGTTGATCACGGATGAGACTCTGCAAAGAGAGACCAAAACTTACTTCCTGACTTGCTGTCTGCGGCGGTGTGCTTGGACGAGGCTGGCGTTCGAGTCTACGTGAGCAACAGCTGGGGAGAAATTGCTGTCCATGGACCCTCGACGGCGTTGTGGAGCTCGGTCATGAAATATGAAGTTACCGAAGCGGTTCACGTAATTTCCTAAGCCACTGACCTAAAAAGAATTGCAGGTAACTATGTAATTATAAGTGAAATATTGCACCACATTAACTCACTGATAACAACAGATTTGCATGCTATGTGCGAGTTTGAAACTGTGCGAGTAAGCCTTACCTAATTCGATGATTTTTATTTCAAAACGTAATATTGCTAACAGTACATCATTTCTTCACACCGAAGCGTTTTCAAATTTCAGTTCTTGAATTTGATGAGTTTTTGTACTCATCAATTAGCATATCACCATCAATTTTATGAAAATGTCCCAGTGCATACGGGATACGCTAATTGATTCACGGTCTCTCAATTTGTTCGTGTGGATAATCAGAACCAGTTTCTCATATTCCATGCTCTGTATTGCTCATTATAATGTTGAATAGTTTTCAAACGATAACCACAGTTGCCTGCAAATTTTAATCAATTGAAATTTTATAGCCACTTTCAGACAGAAAATGTTTTGTATTAGCCATAGAATGATAAACACCTTAAGCTCTGATTTGATTCAATTTCGAGTTATTTTTGACAATTTATTATTCCAAATTAAAAAAACTCTGAAAAGAAAATATAATATACATATTTCTCTCCTGAACTAGCTCTGATTATAACACGTAACATCATGTATCATCGAATTATGGTCATAGATGATAAATATAAAATTTAAGACTACTATACACTCATACCTTAACAATTAATTTGTTCACCGGAAGGAATCTATCAATATAATATTCACCCTCGAGTTTAAGACAATACTGGTAAGTTCATTTTTCTTCGACAATTTAAAAGAGATTTCAGTATTATATACGAGTACAAAATTTAAAATTTTTAGGATTTCATACGTGTTTCACGGTTGTTACCTCATTCTCAGGAAAAATGATGCATCATATCGCAGAAATATATTTCATGCTGTAAGTTGTCAAGAGTCACCGCAATAAATCACTCCACTGATCTCTCAAAATGGTCATCATCTGAGATGATGAATCGTTCGTCAGGAGATAGAGGATGTTTGTTTTTGAGAACATTTTAAGTGTAAAAGTAATTATGACTAAATCGGCAGTTAAACTAACGATATCAGGAAGCCCAGAGGACTGGAGCGCAGCGGTGGAAGGGACAGAGGTGCCGTGGGCTGAGGAGTTGTAGAAGGCGCCGCAGTACGGACACACTTGGCGGGAGTCGTTGCCCAGGTGCGCTGTCACTGGAGTACAACATGGCGTCAAGTTAGTCATTTCTTCGTGTCTGTTTCTAAAAATCCCAGAATACATGTGAATGATAGAAAATTTAGTTGCATCTGTTAACGTTTATCGGCTAGTCTGTATTTTGCTCCCTAACATTCTTCTAAGTGAACCCCAAAGAAATGCTAGACTTAGTGGTAATAACATTTAAGAGTACTTTCAATTTACTTTCACTTAGCTGTGTGAATATCTGACTTTTAATCATCACCCAAACAGAATTTTCCCTAAAGTATTACGTAAGTACTAAGGAAAAAAACAAGTATCCGTTCTCAGCAATGTTACTGCCAATTAGTTCGTGAAACATTCAATCCAATAATTCAATTGCTTGGTTTATTTATACTTGAGTACAATATAATTCCTTTACTACGATTGCCTCCTAGGTACTGAATGATTATCCAGAAGTATTGATCTTTCTTCACAACATTCAAAAGACAGAAAGTGAAGTAAATGTTCCATGTATAAAGAAATAAAATTACTGCTTACAAAGTAATTTATAACATTAAGGAATTCAATTTCAAACTTTGGGTACAAATTTTATTCACATGAAAAGGAGCATTCTCAATAACCGTGCCTGAAACCACTAATAATAAGTTATATAAGAGCTGTGATAAATAAGGCCTGAATACGAATATACTTTTTGTACAAGTCCAATCAAGTTTTTGAAACTATATAATGTTGAAAACCAGCAAGTGTAAATACACAAATGAAATCTTAATATTCAATCAACTAAAAAATGGTTAAAGAAATACAAGAAGAACCTTGTAATAAAACCTTGTAATAAAATTTCGGTCTTGCAGAGCGTCCTGTTTGCATCATTATTAAAAAATGAAAGTATTTCCCTGAAAGTCCGAGTACTTAATTATGAAAATTATGCTTCAGACTTGAATTTTTGCGTTTGATTCAATTATTCTGCACGAAACATGATCAATTTAGCAAAATTAGAGCATATATACATATATATTTTTTAGTCTTTATTCAAGTTCGTTCAATTATCTACTCTGCTTTTAATATGATGAGTGAAACGTCATTGAAAGTTTAGCAACGAAGTTACTACTTTCATAAATTTTAAAAATTTGGCATTATTTCGTCATAGTTTTTAGTAGTACTGTTTCTAACTAAAAGAACTTAAATTGAACCTCGCCACAAAAATTGGTCGATTCTAACCTTTAATTATATCGACATGAAAGCTTTTTTTCAATATCATTCCTTTGTGAGGTGATGCACAGTCTGTGCAGCCTCGGCCTTCATTTCACAGATACGAAACGTATGTGCTTGGTAAAACAATCTCCTGGCTATTGTGGCACACGAGTTTTATTTGTCTGCAGGGATCGATGTTTCATTGTAAGAAGTTTTGAAAGTACTCCTTTGTCTCACCTTTGCACTCAGGACAAGTGCGGACACCACTCAGTGCTCCGTGCAGGGAATCCATCAGGTCTGAAATGGCTGCTAGTCTCTGCACGAAGAAAGACGCGCCTCATACAAGAGTTATTAGTTGACGAACTAGGTTATCAGTAAATACACTACGGTGTATGGCCACATATATGTATGCCATTATGATAACAATTTTATATTCTTCTGTTGATCACTCGTCGAAGAACTGTAAAGTTTAACACAAAAGTTTCTCTAATTCCATACAGTTTGTACAAGTAAGAAGTCGCATTGGTTGTGTTGGATATACTGTGTGATCCATTGTCTCTAAAAATGGCGCTCCGAATCAATGATCGCCTCGTTTATTATTCTGTGAAGGACGTTGTAAATACGAGCAGAGTACGGCATTCTTGAATCGCAGGTAAACAAGAATGCAAGAGAAGTACCTCCAAATTAGGCTTCCCTGGTACCTCACGCGAGCTGTTCCGACGTCTTCGCCTAGTGATAAGACATGGAGTCAATCGACTCCATTGAATTTAATTTTTTCGATGTCTCATCTATTCTTCTTACTATTATTGTGGAAAAAATATTCCCATCATGCAACTGTGATATAAATTAATGATCAAATTTACCCTGTCATATAGCGATCTCATAATCAATGATTTGTGTTGTACAGTAGATGCATTGCAACACGAAGTCTGTCGCCAAAACTGTGGGTCAGAGATCGACATTTCAGTCAAGAATGTGTACTTCACGCATCACCATGACTAAATGCAAAACTTAGAGTAATTGTTGCAAGCGGATACTTGGTTGGATAAAACCAGGACAGTATGCATAGGTTAGGAAACTGAAAATAGGTAGAAACAATAGAACAGGTTTAGATTTGCAATGCATTTAACATTTTTTCGATTTTCTAGAAGTCCCCTCCGTGGCTGCAGGTTTAATGATCGGACTCCGTACCAGTACAGTAGTTCAAAAGTTCAAGTCCAGCATAGCTCTAGGCAAAATAAAATATTGACGCCAGCATATCCAATCGTATAATGTAGCAAGGACTGTTAATGATGCCTAGAACAGGAATTAAAAACTCTTACCACTGACGGAATTCTATAATTGGCTACCCTCTTGATCTATAAGTAAATTATCATGAAATACGATGCCAAATAATGCCACATGGTTTAAAAATTGCTTATATATAAGGTCATGAACATGCACATCATGGTTGCTAGCTAAGTAGTCGATATAAGTGTCATTTCTCTTGAATTCTGGATATATATATATATATATAAATATATATGTATATATATATATATATATATATATATATATATATATATATATATATATATATATATATATATGCCATATATATGTCTTTTTTCCTTTTCCCAAACCTCATGGCTCATGCGGTAAGAATTCAAAAAAAATCTCATGAGTTACGCTGCACTTAAGACAAAAGAAGAGGAATAAAAATACAAACTAAAAGCAGAACATCAAAGATCAGTAAGTTGTACCACATGTTAGCCGCTTATTCGAAATAAGGAAATCAAAAGTGAAAAAATTAATCTAGCTTCCTAGTCAAAAAGTAAATCTATGAAAGGCTATTAGGAGTAGCTGATAAAGGGCATTTCGAGATAAACTTGAAGATTGTTAAATCCTCTACGATGTGGCACAGTGACTGACTCTACGAACTTTCACCTTTCTGGGAGCTTTCTACAAACAGAGCTGCTACATAAAGTGACGCTACCAAGCTTCATACAAGAAAACAATATCCTGTGTCAACCCTTAGGGGAATACTAAAAGGAGCAGCTATGAAATTAATTAAAATGAACGCAGCAGACTCAAAAGTAAGAATTTCTAATAAAGAGACAGCCAATTTTTTTCACAATGTGACACGTATGACAAAACTTCTTTACGGATGAAACGGAACATCAGTTAGATGAACGACCTTTAGAGATAACTGGAGCTCTGAAATCAACTGATAAAATTTTGAGATAACTGACCGAGTTTTACGATTGAATAACACGACATGCAGGACCGGGCTCGTAAGAGAAAATAGAAAATGTATTTCAATGATCAACAATTTTCTTGATGAACTCACTTGCAGTCGCTGGGTGTTGGGAGTACGGAGACCCTGTCGCATAGCCTCCCAGTCAGTAGCCATCATTTGTCTCAAGTTGTCTGAGAGCTCCCTCGTAGTAGAGGCACGAAGTCAAATTTCTATTTCAATGTCAACACATACATTTCTTGCCATAAAGGTGCAGGCTCAAATCAGAAGTTTGATTACGCGGTCTATACAGGAACTAATTACATCGTTCAATCACAGAGTGACAAAACTTTATAACCACCCATGCTTATAAATAAGCAGTCGGAACGGAATGAAATAAGAAATTGAGTGGAAATCTGCCCGTAAATTCAAGCAATTTAGTTTACGTACTAACTATTTTATGACAGAAGATAATACATGTTTAACACACTAATAAAGGAATTTAAAACGAAAACTAGCACAATCTGGAGTTTATTAATGTTGATCTGACATTACCTAGGCAAAACACAAGTTATTGATAATGTCCCTTGGCCACCTAGTAAACGGTCGAAGCGATGTCGCTGATAGGGTCAAATTTAGAGTTGAATTTTGCTTTGGTAAACTAAAATTCTGTGAATGCTGTTGTCGAAACAAATGTTCAATTTGTGCCTATGGAATTTTAAGCTAAACCTCCTAAGCGTGAGAACTAGAAAGCTTCTTATCAGGTAAGAAATACCTGTGTCAAAAACAAGAAAAAATATCATATTACGCACCAGTTACCAAAATGAAATTCAGTTTAAAATATCGGGTCATAATTATACATGTGATAAAAATACTATAGTGGGTTTACGCACAGGTGTTTCCGAACTGTTTAAGCAAAATTTGATGAAGAAAAAAATTATCCTAATTCACTTTTATTTCACTTTTTTCCCAGCTCTGATATAATTTACACGCTGTTTGCTGGGCAGGGTTTTCATCTCCTTGCTACTGGGCCGAGTTGCTGCACCGTACGATGCACACAATGATCTGAGAACATTATATGCCTGTGGTGGAGCAGATCAGTTCAGATCTGGTTTTAGATACTCACCTCATCCACTGGTACTCGATGCATTGGTTTGATATACGCAGCCCATAGTCAATGATAGCAAATATAATGACCGAGATACACGTGTAAATCAGACTCGAACCAGGGACACTTGTGTCAGATACGCTAGTGCCAGATACACTCGCACAGAAGAAACTTGCCTCTAAATGAACATATTTGGAAGTAAACTGACCAAAAAATGGACTGAAATGATGATATGAATGAATTATGTATTCTCAATTTATGAAAATAAATGACCAAAAATATTAGTTTTGTATGATGTGCATAAACGAAAGAAAATGGGATTGGTTACACAATCAAAGGAATACATGTAAACATTTTTCAACTAATTTTACGAATTTTCACCTAAATTAGGAAGGGATCGTGGGATTGACTTACGAGACATTATAACATCATCAGCATAATTTAAAGCTTTTTTCGTGCTAACAGACAGTGGAGAAGCGCTGTTCTCATATGAGCCAAAAACTTCCGAAGCAGGAAAACGGAGAATCGTCTTTCTCTGCAGTAATGTACTTTCTTTCGTCCTATAAGGCGACTTTCCTCTAAATCTAATAGGCGAGAGCTTTTGTATCTCATCTTTATTGAAGTGTTTCTCTTTTTTTCATGTTTGTAATCCTTCAAGGAAGCAAAGTGATTTAGCTCGAACCTGTTCTGTGGATCATAACCACATTGCTTAAACGACGATGCTAAATCAAAAGAAAATTATTTTCATTGTTTTTGTTCAAATGAACTTCGAGATTGATCCTGAAATAAATCGCAATGGTTCGCAATGTTATTGAACAAATTTCTACATCTACGATATCCAAATTCTTAATTAATACACTTTAATCCCCAAAATAATATATAACCTTGAAAGCGTGCCTAAACTTGCAAAAACTCCGAAGTCACCTCCTACAGTTCATGGTCATCTTAACTCGATAATTCCACGAGTCAGGCTGTATGCAGTAAACAATCGTGGAGGCCAACCATCACCCAGGTCGATGACGGTCCAATGGTATGATGTTGCACCTGAGTCAACATCGCATGTCGCACTCTATATTTCACCTTGGATGTTGAAAAACCCAAGCAAACCCTCGATTGCTTAAACTCAACCAAGGGTTTTCAAAATAAAAGTACTAAATCAATCGCCTATAAATTCACAGTAAAACGTTTGGTGTAGCAGCTGCCGTGAAAAATATTTGTGCTCTCCATTCTTTAGATACCAAAATTCAGACATGCTAATGTATGCATTACTGGATAAAACAGATTCTTTTGCGTTAATTATTCTTTCATCAAGTTTAACCTGAGAAAAATCCTAGTCACGTAAAAAAATTCAAAAAACTGACCATAACTTTCATTAATTTTCGGAAGCTGTTCACGTCCACCGGCTTGTCGCAAGTAGATTCAAGTCCTGCTTATTGCAGCTGTGAAAATTGTTCTGCTCTCTGGATTGCCTATGAGTCTTAGCCCTCTGCTAATACACTCTCGGACTAGGTCCTTTAGCAAAATCATAAAATTGAAGAGCAAGTGTCAAATATTTTCGAACAACTATACAGGGTGGGCCATCAGTGAAGTACTTCTGCAGATGCAGGATTGTCGGTAGCACTGCTACGCTAGCAGCACTGATGTGTCAGTAGCACTGCTACACTAGCAGCACTGATGTCAGTAGCACTGCTACGCTAGCAGCACTGATGTGTCAGTAGCACTGCTACGCTAGCAGCACTGATGTGTCAGTAGCACTGCTACGCTAGCAGCACTGATGTGTCAGTAGCACTGCTACGCTAGCAGCACTGATGTGTCAGTAGCACTGCTACGCTAGCAGCACTGATGTCAGTAGCACTGCTACGCTAGCAGCACTGATGTCAGTAGCACTGCTACGCTAGCAACAGTGATATGTCAGTAGCACTGCTACGCTAGCAACAGTGATGCGTCAGTAGCACTGCTACGCTAGCAACACTGATGTGTGCTACCTACAATCCCGCGATGCGTATCTGCAGAGCTACTTAAAATAGTACCAACTTTTACACCAAATAATTTGATAACTAAACTCAACGTTAATGAAAGCCAACATGATTAGAAAGCATTTTTAACATTGTTTAAACGTTGCAAGTATTCATTTAAGTCACTGTGAGCTTCTTCTACAACACTGTTTATTGTCAGAGATAAACAATAAGTACAATGAACTAAACAAACGAAAATATTACAGTACTAGTAGACCCACACGTGAAATTCAAGTGTTTTTTACTGAATTTTTTCAATTGGTCTGCCAGTGGACGCGGGCTATACGAAGGAGTTTCCACATTGAAGGATGTGCCTTTGGTATCCATAATACAGTGCTTACAATATATGTACATATACCCTACCGAATTTTCTAATCTCTAAATCCTAAAGGGCGTGACAGAAAAACGGACCAAACAAGCATACAACAAACTGTGTGTTATTATATAGTAGCATTAAACTTTTCTCGTGACTATTTTTAGTAATAAAAAATATGGTCTTAGGAATTTGTGTCAAGGTTTTTTAGAGGACCTCTTGAGTCGATAACGAGCTTCACGAAATTGGTCGAAGTATACCGACCTAAAGAATTACATATCAGGCCTTCACACCAGCTTTATTCTCACCTTTATTCTGAGCCACAGACAAATGTCCGGCAGGAACTATTAGCTGAAGATAAATGACAAGGTTCATCGATCAGTGAGTTAGTCAAAAAGAATAAAAAAATATATCGCACAACCATAGTTGCCAAATTAAGGGTCTTCCAACATTTAGTTTAAAAATTAGTTTTTGAAATTTGGTCCCTCGTAATAAAATTCCCTATTCAAAAGACACACAATTCCAAATCAAGAGAAAACCATAATTACCAGCTAGACAAATATATAGCTTACAAGAACTGAGATATGCATATTGCATTAGCTTAGTTTACTCAAAATCTCATTGAGTAACTTTATTCTACCGTCGTGCAATTTTTTTATATATTCGGAGAAATTTTTTTCATACAATTTTGTAAATCCTGCGTGATTTTTCATTTCAATTTTCGACCTAAAGCAGGTGAATCAATGGTTACTTATACTTGTATGAGTAAAATATAAAATTCATAGTTTGAACTTTATCAATAGACATTCATGTAACAAAACCATGTACCGTGCGTGTTCAACCCTAGTGTCAGGCCTAGCTGTAAATAAGCCACTGGGTTCAACCTCGTTCACAAACCTTTGTAATCATTTTTAGAAAATTTGCATATGATTAGAACGATGCATGATGTTGTATTATGCGTGTTAAAAAGATTGCTTCGTCTTATTTACTTGCCAGCCTTAAAACCTAGCAGAAACATAGCCGTATTTTGCACCCAGCTTTAGTGCAAAAGGAAAATTAACGGTTGATGGTTAACACTATGACGACTCTTACATGTAGAACTAACCTTGACACCTTAATCCTACACTGCAGGTATAAAGCCCACACAGGTGAATCATTTTGTAAATTTTTCAGGTACCAGTTCTCTAAAACAGTGAAATATACGATCAATAATAATACTCATAAACAGGCTTGAGTTAATGGCGTTTAGAAATCTTTAATTAATTGCAGTCTCACAGTAGCGGAGTAGAAATTTTTTTCTGTCGTCCTCAGTTTACGCATGCCATTACTTCTCTTCTAGAGTAAAGCATCTTACTCGAAAAATGTCCTGTACTTGTGTGCGAATGAATAAATAATGATAGTGTGATCAGCTACATTCGTTATTCTATCGATTGTTTTAGAATAGACACAGTACACATAGCGCTTGAAGATTCGGGAGCGGGATTTGAGTTCATTCAATTGCTGAGCTTCGCCGAGAAATTTACATTGCAGAAGCTAAGAATGAAGAATTCTCAAAAATTTCGACACAATAATTATAATCATAGCAAGGAGGTTTGGAGCAAACCAGATTCTGGTTTCTAATTGATGCTTCCTACTTACGTTACATAAATGATTTCAAAAAATCATCAAAAGCAAAGTGATGAGCTCAGTAAGCTGTGAAGGAACTTCTAAATCAGCTCCTAAGTTTTGAAAACTCAGTTGAATTGTTATTGCACTGTTCAGTAAATACGTTATTACATTAAAACTATGATTAAGATAGCATTCACTCCTTGTTATCTATTATGATACATTGCCTTTGTTCTTACTATGAAATGAAACTTGTAACAGAGGTACAAAATCTAGCCATGCTTGCAGTTATAATGAATCATTAAAACTCAGTTCATAACCTCAACATAAAAATCACAATACTTAGTTCATCCCCTTAACGCAACAATAACACTAAGTTCACAACCTTGAAGCTGTTATCAGCAACAGTAACACGTCAATCTACAATGCCATATGCTATGTATAGCGTATCCCAGTACGAGGAGGGTGGGATTTGGAGAGGGTGTGCCGTGAGAAGAATATGTACTGAGGAAATAAGACGAGCGTGTAAATAATAAAGCTTCACAACATGAGCTAGAAGCCGTTCGTACGAGAGAGTATTTCAATCCCCCCAGTTGCTCGCTTAGTTTAGCTCTCTCTAAGCAGAAGTATTTTCTGTTCGATTGAAAATACTCGCACAAGTATACATATATGTATAGACTATTTGACCCTGCGTAGACGAGTAGCATCTGAGACAATAGCTTAAATAAACGCTGTAGTGGGTTAGCAGTTATATGTATTGATGACGTTTTAGCAGTACTTAAATAATGTTATGATAATTGTGCATAAAACCAATTTCAAATGAAGAAAGTGTTCAAATTTAGAAAAAAATAAGATAGACCTTCTCTGCGTAAACCTTTGTTCACAAATGTATTAATGCAAGCAATTTTGTAACTCACTTCATGAAAAATATAATACGTCGCTCTTCAGTTCACTAACAATTTACTCCATAGTATGGGCATGAAAACAAAATTATTTTTCAAGGTATTTCGAAAGTAACAAGTTCATACTCGTACATGTTCATGTAAATCTGATCGAACACGCGGTGAACTACATTATAAACGTACCTCATTCTATTTTTATTACCTGAACTAGTGCAGCCTAGTAATTCTCATATTCTAACATTCATATTCAACAGTAGGCACGCTAACTTCATTTTACTCAACTTATGCTGAACTTCATACGGTAATGGCGCAGAAAATTGGCAGGAATATTCGGCAATTCCTTCTGCTAAAAGTGCAGAGCATGTTAGCTCGGCATTTTTGCAGTGATACAGCACTGAAGTAGTTTTCCTGACGCCTCAGTTTCAGCAGAACACAAGTAATCATCTAATTTTACAATTTTTGCAGCAATTAGGGCTTTGTTTTCTTCTACCAATTCTCCTACTACAATGCTGTTCTGTACACGATACGTGTATTATATCAAGAACAACTTTACCATGGATAAGGCTCGATTGCGAACCAACATAGTACGGGTAACTATTTGTTTCTGTGAAATAATGTTGTTCATGTAATACGTGTAGCACGATTCTTGCACGGCAATTCGCCTGACAACTTCTCCAACCTGCAGCTTATCGTAAGACTTAACATATAATTTTCTGATAAAATATTCAAAACAATGATGTGTTGCAAGTGTGCTGGGTGTTTCTTTCTTGCACATTTTCTGATTGGTGTCATTAAACTGATTTTCATGGGGATATTTTAACTCTGTAACTGATAAAGATACTGTGTTTGAACCATACTACTTGGAAAGAGAGGAAACTCATGAACAGCACTTCAAATGAGACAGGATCTAAGGTAACAAAACTCCTACTGCTTACTTTACTTTACATACACGATGGATTTGAAATTTTTCATGTTAGATTTTTTCTTACAACTAAAACTTTAATTTTAGATGCGTCAGTGCTGACATGCTAGGTGTAATTCGACCTGAAAGCTTTCTGTTAACTTTAATGGAGATTATTTTCCTCAATACTTACGGAAAATCAAACGCATGTTGAAATGAATCGTTAAATGACAGTGAGTTGCAGGCAATTTAATTGCAAAAAAATTACCTCTTATCAATTGCGGACGCGTAGTTGATTAAGTTCTAAAATGTCAGTAGAGCCCTCTTTTTCCAAATATTTTATAGTATTTAATACAATAGGAAAAATTGAAGCATCGACAAAATGATATAAAAGTTTTGAAAGATAGTTAGGAATCTTTGAAAATCTTAGAAAGATATTTCTTGCAACACAGGGCCATCATTTCTTGTCTCATTTAAAAAAGTTTCAGAAGGTCAATATACAATTATATATACTTGTATACACACACGAGAACCGTCTAAACTTGATGCTTTACACGCACATTTATATGTAAAAAAGGTAAGATAATTGTACAATGACTCATTTTTTCATTGATCCTAGAATACGATTGGTGTCTGAAAAGTACCCCTAGCAAGCGAAAACTGTATTCGTAAATTCAGTGTTAACTCCTACGAGACCGGAGAACTCACTTTAGTCATCAAAGAAGTCGTACTGTAACAAATTTTCATTTAATATCGTTTGACTATGTCTTTGACAACGTATATATGAAGCGTGTAGTGCATATGCGCTAATGTTTGGAGTACTCGGTTGTAAATTTAGTACGTATCAGGATAACCTAGGGCTGCATCATCAACCTGATTCAAAAACCTGATGAACGTGTTGAATGTAATTTCCGTGTGCGGTGTAGACGATTTAACGAATGGAATATAGATTGGTTAGCCAGTTCCACCTAATCACTAACTTGTAGTTGTCTTAGTTCAACAAACTTTTGTAACAAAAACACAAATGTGCAATAATCGCTTATGATTGTCATAAGCGTATATAGAAACTAACATTGTTATGGAATATATTTCTATTCCACAGTGATATGTTGGAAGAGAAATTCCAACTTACTCTTTATAATCGTAATTTCTACACTCGATTGCGGGTGACTTTGAACAGAAGAGGTCATACATGAAAAGTCTACGGGTTTTGCTTCCAAAATATAACTGTCGAGTATGTTAAGTCCTAAGATCGGATTTTGAAAAACGAGAATGATAATTCAATTTTAATATATATTTGAAATACTTTCCAACCCTCCCTAAAAATACTTATTTATTTTAAATGAATCAAAACTTTAAGAAGATAATCTAGGAAGCTGATTAGTTTCCTTCTTTTGCCTAAAGATGAATTAGATTAGTTAACCCTAAATGGAGTCAACAGAGTGATCAGCTATGCATGGCTATAGTCATCGATCTGGGTTGCTTGATGTGGTACCACAACGACTTCTGTTCAGTAACATGACTGATTTAGGTACAACATACACTGACACGTCTGTTAACCCAGGAATATCATTTCATTGTGATTTTTGAGCAACTCAAATTTAGCTCCCAAAAAAACTCAGTACGCGAGTTTGTCACGGCCATCACCCAGCACTAATACAAGCCCAAATCCACAACTCAACTCAGCGTCTCCAGAAGCGTTCACTTCTTCCACCAGCTGACAACGCACTGACACCTCTGAGCGACTTGAAGTCTGGTGCCAGTCTGCCCTCCCCAGCAGTTTTGTTGTGGAAACGAATTCTTGCATGCCAGATGCGAGACAGTTCCTGTAAATTATAAAAAATGCTACATTTTCTTTAATCTGACTATTTATTTGGCTTCACTAAGTGTGGTTCACAGTGTAGATGCTTTTCCAGAGCCAATAACCAAGTTTATAAATACTTGTGTTGCGCGTTCCAAATCATAGCGTGACACCGATGAATATATACAGGCAGCACTTTAGTCCCATGCAAATTGGTAACAGAGCGATTGCACCCGAGGATAAGACATGCAATCAGTTACTACTATTAAAAAAGAATGGTTTATTTTTTGCGATTCTTTGCGATTTTTTGTTTTATTGGTAACTGGGAAATTCCCAAGAGGTTCAAAGCAGCGATTTCAACAGGTTCTTCAAGAGGAAGCTCTCAGCAGCACATGCTGTCATACGTGCGATTTTGGGTGACTTGAGGGGCGGGCGTGATGGTGCTGACAGTGGCTGCTGTCACCAAGTGAACTGATGCACAATTTTGGACGCTTATCAGTGAATGAAATAATTTACAGGAACAGTATTACGCGAACTTCTGCAGCAATGGAATAAAATTTAATTAGTGGCTATTACTTAGGAGCTTCTGAAGCAGTGCTATAAATCCATTTATTAATTGCTATACTGGATCATTTTATAAAGTGCAGGAGAAACGTTATTTCATTAAACAAATACTTTTTCAGCAGGCTCATATATAAACTTTTACGTTATATTATAAAATTTAAATAACAATGGTTCTACTGGTTCACATTACAAGGGGTTACAGTAACCCCCTTACATTCTACTAGTTATAGTGCAGGCGAAACTCCGACAATTGCGTGGGTCAATTCATCTATGTGAGGTGCATTGCATGGCAAGTACTCGTATCTGACAAGTGTGACTTAGCAACTTGATGTCTCAAGCGATTAAAGAACACTAAAGATCCCAGAAAAAACTGCGATTGGAACAATTTCAAAAAATTTGAGATTGGGAAAACCGAAAGCTTGATTACTTTTCTTACCAGTGAGTAAACCATTTACGCCATGACCTGGATTGGGAATTATTTGCCTATAGCGCCTGTAGTAGTCACCCCCGTGCATCAGGGGACATCCCAGAGAAAAATCGGCCTGATCATAGAGGTAGCGAATTTACAGTACAGCAGATACTGTACGCAAAAATATTTTTATTCATCTCATCCCAAGTTATTAAACTGCTGCACTAATACAATGGAATCAAGGGAGCACGAAACAAGAATAACTCTCCTCCCCGTATTAACATGAACTCTAAACTGCTGCATCTGACTTGCCGTAGAGTGCTAGGTTTGAGCTACACCTCATAGAACTTCGATGGCTAAGCAATTCGCCAAGTACAATGCAAGTTGGGAGTCACTAGCAATGTGTCTTCCGAAAGTTATGCACGCATAGATCGCTAATATTTAGTTAACAGAAGATAAATTTAAATCGGATCATCTCTTTCTCCGTATGATTTTCTTTCATGTGGTACACGGGAATAAATGATGGGGAAAAAACGCTGGAAACGCTTCTTTCGAAATCCATGCAGCAGCCGTCAAGTTTTCTAATTGGTATACTCGTACCTGAAGTCTGTTCAACATGAATCCTCGTGCTTGGATATTCTTGGAATAATTTTGCTTTATTATCTGTGACTTATCCTTTGTTTTCCTATTCCATGGATACGTATACGGTACATCTTTGCATAAAATGAACGTGTGTAATTAGGGATATTTTACATCTATTAAGTATGAATGTTATTTTAGGAACATTTTAAAGGAAAACCTATGTGAATTGAAAAATAAAATCATGAAATATACTTGCATTAAAAACTTTATAGTGTAAGTAATAAGTTGTGTAAAAGGAAGTGTGATTAATACTTGGATATTTTCATTATCAGATTAAGGTCCGAAATAATTGTTTTTGCCTTACTAAATTAGTACTTATAATTATAGAAAAAGTGTAGCAATAAATTCGATGTTTGAGTGGGAGACTATTTTATCAATCTACGAAGTGTAAAAAAATTATTTTTCCATGTAAATTTGACACATCGTTTACCAGGTGTTGGTCATTTTAAATGTTTTGTGTGATATTTCGTAGAAGCTTATTTTACCGCTTTTCTGGCTTCCAGTGTAAAAATCTGTAATTTTTTCTATAATTATAAGTACTAATTTATAATCCCACTATACCTATAATAATACCCAACTTGTTGCTTGCTTGTTTGGTCCGTCTCTCTGTCACGGTCTTAAGGATTTAGATAGGAGGAAATTCGTCTACGAATAACAAGATGAGATGCCATGAAATTTCATCCCTAAATTACTATGGCAAATATAGTTTCTGGAATATCTATTTGAAAGTCAAAATTCTGTATTAGAGCTTTTGATCCTGTCGTACATAACCTATTTCGTATATTTTTTCAGCGGAATTTCTTCGTAGCTGTTGAAACTTCGCGCAGAGTAGAGGCCAAATATTCGGAGTACAGGCCCCTGGTTTAATAATACACAGTTTGTTGCTTGCTTGCTTGCTACTTGCTTAGTCCGTCTCTCTGTCATGCTCTTAAGGATTTAGATAGAAGGAAATTCGGTAGGGTATATACGTATTGTAAGCATTGTATTGTAGATATCAATGGCACATCCTTCAATGCTGAAACTCCTTCGCAAAGCCAGTGCCCACATACAAATCAAACGAAAAAATTCAATAAAAAACACGTAAATTTTTCCACGTGTGGATCTACTAATACAATTTATAATACAATTCCAATTCCTTGATACACACGTACAGGACTTCAATGTTTATAACATGTAGAAATCGAAAAAAAGTATGGAATAAACTTTGGGTATCTGAATAGAAGTGCACAAAAGAAAACACGTTATCATATAAAGAGTAGTTATAATTCAGCATGCGAAGGAGCTTGGTTGAAAATTGGATAATTGTATTTTGTAATAATTTATGCATAATTTTGCAATCTGAAATCCGTTATCATATATTCTAGAAAATATTCTACCATCTATTTGAATTTGAAAATAATTTACCTCCGCTCTTCAATGTTTTAAACTTTAATAAACAAGTATATATTAAGACCTGGAATTTCTTAAATCACATGCATGACTAACAGAAGATTCTTGTTTTGATTGCACACCTGAGCAAGTAGAATACGCGGAAAAAATAAAATATTTTATCAATACTGAGACACACGTATAAAAGTTGAAGATCCCACTGCTATGTTTATTGACCTGGGAGGTTGGAGCGGTCAAACATTGATGAAGAGCCAAACACTAGAACAAGGTTAGTCAGGATTTCTGGGAACGGTCAATAAACTGCATTGCCGGCGTCGCATTTTCGTCTCTTCAAAATAACTGAATTGTTTGAGTGTATTTTTTGATGCTGAAACGAGTTAGAAGAATAACTTCTTTAGCCTCTAAATTTTAATATCTGTTTTCGTTTTTAAAACTTATACTAGTGAAATTTCGAAGTGTCTTTCTAAGATACTTCCAAACAGGGTTCTTTTGATGTCTGTGTCTCCGCCTGTATTGCTTTCTATTACTTCTGCTTTTAAATACATATCTTACATAGTTGGACTGATATATGAAAATCTTTATTACTTAAGTTATTCATTGAGAGTTAAATATCACTGAAATAGCACGTATTTCGAAGCATTTCCACCCTATTTAAATAAGTAACACATTGACTTTATCTGAAATAACTTTCTCAAAAACAAACATTTTACTACGAGTATTTACTTCATGAAAGGTTTCGTGTATAAAATCAAATCAATTTTATTGACAGGTTTAAAAAATAAGGCATCATAATGTACGACAGCTTGAGAAACTAAAACTACTCCGAGTGATCAATATTTTTCACTACATCTGACCTCAGTTTAAGTTTACTTGACCTGACGTCAAATTTACTCAAATTGTAATTAATTGCCACAGACTGCATTTTCTGCATCCACAGACCCGAATCGTATTAACTCATTCTATTTTATTCATTAACTTACAAGTTGACACTCTTAAATCGCAAACATAGATGATTAATCCTGCCTAAAAATTTAGAGAAATCTTTTCATGACTCCTTAAATAAAGAACGTTTTATAAAAACTTCATCGCTAAATTAATTTCG
>VCRD01002548.1:16706-38305 GCA_006783055.1 Trinorchestia longiramus | reverse complement strand
TCAGTTGTACAAAGCCTTTTTTTAAATATTACTCCTATTAAACTTTCATTAAGTTAATGATAACAGGAAACAATACTAAAGTCACAATATAAAGGTCATAAACAAGTAAAAGGAACTGGGTTCGTAACTGAATGAAGAAGAAATGGATTGAAATACATTTTATAACATTTATGTGAATGAAATAATAAGACAAACAACAAAAATACAGCAGCAACAGACAGTTTTAGAATATAAAATTTTTTGCCGCAAAAAAATTCCATGACGAGATCAGTTCTGCTAACGAACCATTCAGTTACAAGAAACTATGCAACTTGACCTCCTCAATAATTTCTCAATGAAAACACAGAACACTTCACTATTTGGAATTAATTGAGCGAGGAGAGAGTTCTGAGCTTACAGATGGTTGCTATATTTACAAATGAAAATTGTAGAAAGCTGTCAGCGAAGAACTAAACTGCTCTGATTACTGAGTATGAAGTTACCTATGCATTCTTTTCAGTGCTACATATGACTGAAGTTGGTTAAAGAAGCACCCAATTCAAGACGACTACCGCACAATCAGACTGAGTCATTACAAGGCAGGCAGAGCTGTAGGTAAGATGCGGCTCGCAGCCCTGCAGCTGCGGCACGTCGTCGACGCGTCATCTGCGGGACCGTTCATCAGGTGGGCCCCGAACACGACCATGCGTGACTCGTCCTTCGTTATATGCACTCAGTTATTAGTTTCGTTTAGAGGAAAACTGTAGTTTTTATCTACTTCGTTAGAAACGGGATGAAGATGAGCGCTGGGGTTATGTGTTGCAGATGTAGCCATTAGTTTAAGATTATTTTGTAAGTCTTCATAGTGTTTACTAAATAAGAGGGTGACACTTAGAGCTGAATTTAGGATCGCTGCATAGAGCGATACTATGACAGTCTCTACTAGACTGTCCTCCAGATCAACTGAAGGGCGTTAATATACTGAGATAAATGGGAACATTGCGTATTGAGAATACAAAGCTCACGCTAAATCCATTTCACGGAAGAGCAATTCGCAGCATCAGCAAAAACTCCACCTTCAGTTTAATGGAACTGAAACCTTAACCCTCTACTAAGTCAATCCATTAGACATACTGCCATTTAGAGGGAAAGTGTGAGCTCTTTAGTTATCAAGTGCACGGCACTCAAACTTAGTTAAATTACGATCAATGTTGAGGAATTCAACTGTTCATAACCTGCCTTGTCTTGATTCTCGTGCTGTCTTTTGTAAACAATCAGCTACTTGCCGAAGTTAAACAACCAATATCCCAATAAAGACGCACAGGATGTCCAATAAAAGCAATAAATAACGTACATGAACTAATCAGTGCATTAATTAGGTAATTAAACATTTCAAGATGAACAGGGTTAGGGAAACGAAGTTTTGGAATACGATGGGTGAGTGTTTACGCTGCAGATACAAAGTAGATAAGTTTTTAAAGACGTCAACTCAGTAATCAATCTTCAGACGAAGTTTTGATGTGCGAGGTGGTAACAGTTCTGGAAGAAAATACCCAGCGAAGCGGGCACATGGTAATAATGGTATTGTTCTATTTTGCTCTGTTCCCTCTGTAGACTGGCCCCCTATGTAGCGGTGGTGGTGACACTGAAGCTGTACGCGATGTCGCTACTCTTCTCCTCCGGGCTTCTGGGGCGACGTAGCGGTGGACCTCAGGGGCTTGAACTGCGACTGAATGACATCCCTCACAGACAGAAGGAGCCAGAAATGTTTGTATATCTTGTTTTCTTGACAGTTGCTTTAACAAATTTCCATCAGAAAACTGTACTGTTGACATGATGATCACTTTCTAAGATGTGAACAATATGTGTGCAGGGAAAAAGATATGAATAATTTTTCTCTGAATGAAAAATATACTACAGTAAATAATTCTGAAACACAGATTTGATTCCATACTGACGTATATGTATACTTTCCCCTTTTAGTTATTAGGGATTAAATGTATAATTTATACAGCAGAGTAAGCACGGATGAACCAGGGTGGGAAGAAAAGCATGATGTCCTGCAGCATCTCATGACTCGGACCATTCAACCCTCGCCTCAAAACAGGACAAGACCGGACCAAATTTGGCTATTTTTTAATCGTATTCCGCGCAGCGGAGGCAAGACACTCGTAGCTTTACTGCAAGCCCTGGGTTCCGACCTGGACTACCAGCACCAGGAACACGTGTACAGGACGCCTTGGCAGAGGTCAGTAATAACAGTAGTACTCTGAACGCGGTTGTAGTGCATCATGGCAACAGTCAACGATGACACTTGGAACAGCAGTAAAGTTATGTCTATGGAAGTAAGTGACACCAGAACCAGAAAAATGTGTACACGATGTCGTGTTTAAAGTTAACAATATTAACACAGAAGAGATGGGTTCAGTACCATCAGATGTGCATTGTATATTTAATAGGTAGTTTTCCTAGCAGGTCTTGTTTCTTTTTGTTTCATCGTATGTTATATTTTCATTTCCTTATATTCAATTTCGTAATTTTTGAGTTAACGGATAAATACACTTTGTGAAGTATAAGTACTCGCAAGCCGTCCCTCCTTGTTCATAGCTTTTAACGTAACATTGTGTGTTCAACTAATCTCAACTAACAGCCAATTTCATAGTGATTCAAATTGGGCATATGATTATTGTTTTAAAAATCAATTTAAGAGCGCACAATAATCAGGATGTATGAGCCGATATGAAATTATGTATTTCGCTATATTGCCATCTTCAGGATTTAGTTCACCTCTTATCGAAACGCAGATTTGATCTTTGACTCCATCAATATAAAAACGAATCTGTGTCCTAAAAATGCGGTTTGTATGTAAACATACATCGTTTGCTACGTATGTTGTATAGTTTTCTATTAGGGAGCCCAGTGACCCTTCTTATTTTGTTTTCTCCGCAGATTTATGACTAAAGATGAGCAGCGCAATTTGGCCATCTGGTTTGAGTATAATTTTTGGCCCAAAACGTACGATCGCTTGGCGCTCTACATCAACTTCACGGAACACAAGAGGTAAGAAATGCTTTTTTTTAAATAAATCCAGATTCAAAGTTAACTTTTATCTGCATCGTGAAGACAAATGAAAGGAAAAAACTTTATTTTAATTTAACGCTATTTTTCGTTAAACTTTTTCTTTTGAAAACTTCAACGATCTAGTGGAAAGCGAAGGCGACGCATTTGGGCTACAGATTGAAAAGAAAAAGAAAAATACAGACCATTATGTATAAAAAATTATTTGGTGACAATGTTACTAGAACGTTTGTTGGAAACCAGAGCGACCAAATTCAAACACAGCATTCTAATTTTAGTTGAAATAGAACAAGGCAGAAGACACGAATGTCTCCCTTTAATAACACTAAAGCTCGCATGTTCGTGTTTTCTTTCTGATGATGTGTTCATAAGATACCGTTTTGGTTCTGGCGCTAACTCAGCAAGGGTCTAGAGGGGCATTCGCTAAGGCGCTATAAACCACCTTTATTTGTGAACGCCAAATTCCCCTCCAAAAATGATCTAAGTCACCAGCAAAAATAATACAAGGGAATATCATGTCACTACAAGTTTCTTCCAACACCCCCTAGATTTCTAACTACTTGATACACTCACGCCTGATGTCTCCAGTCCGTACGTGACACAGCGGCCTGCGAGCATCACACTGCTGCGGGACCCTGTTACTCAGTTCATCTCTCAGTTCCATAATCGCCGCATACACCACGACACAGTCAAGAAAATCATGGCTGCCCATGACAGAGTGACACCGGGTGGAGGTGAGACAGTAAAACATCATCAACTCTCAATAAGAAAGGTGTTCAACACGCACGGGAAATAAATGAGACGGGATGAATATGTTATCTCCAGGTAAACAGAGGTGATGTATTACAGGATGTATTGCACGTATTATTGCACGAAGTTCAAGCAGTGGTATTTGGAATGGTTTTCAATGTTTTTTTTCATAGAGTGGTTGGCATACATTAGTCTGTTTCCGTACGCTTAGGCGAAATAAATGAACGAAGGGAAATCATGGTCAAACCCAATCAATACTGTGAAGAAGTACGTATTTTATTCGAAATAAAAACCGATATGCTATTGTAAGGCATGATATTGTGTTAAATTCATATCAAGCCATCCTTATCCAAGACTTTTAGACAGTTTCGATTTGTTTTACAATATAGTTGGGAACAAAATGCGCCTACATAGCACAACAAAAAAAGAAATTACGCATTCTCAGCCAGGAAGTACAGGAAGTACAGTATAAACGATGTAAAACGCTTTATTCTGCGTAGAATCGTTAACAAAGAATACACTTGATGAATGAAGGGGCAACATTACTATTGAAGATACATGAGGAATGGAGACGGAGCTATTTGAAAAATATCTAGTTTTCAGCTATGGTTGTTAAAATAATATTAATGGGTAATAGATTTTTCTAATCCACTTGAAAAAAATTTATATTCAGAATTAATCCATAATTGAGAAATATCTCGGAAAAACAGAAACATAAATTATTGGATCATTTAATTAATAATATCAGAGCCCATTTCAGTTGCACTAGTTGTTAGGTTAGTACTGAACCCCGCACATGCATGAGTTGGCTCTTTGAAATTGTATTTAACAGGTATGGGCTATAACACATGATTCCAATTTTTATGTATCCTTTATCGGATACAAAAATGAGATGCGTGCATCTGCATAGTCGTGTGGGAGTTTTTCTTACATGGTGGCAAAAATTCGCAGAAAACATTTATTTAAACTTCAGGTGAGAAGCTTCTTTTTGTTACTCCAAGGCAATAGAAATGATCAACTGTTTTGCCAGATGGAGGCTACATCATCGTTTGTAGAACAATTCTTAATAAAGGAGAGGCGTATCACACTTCCCCACCTATATAACACCTAGTTTTCACGCTTTATCCTCGTCTGCGCTACGTACTCCAGTACATGACGAGTACAACGTTTTAATTTTCGTGTTCGTAGGCCGGCGCTGGTACTGGCGGGAATTGGAGGACTGCATCTTGGACGAGGACCCAGAGTGCGACCTTATGGAGGGCCAAGACGACTTCGAGCGATCTATCCCTTTCCTCTGTGGCCAGCATGACTTCTGCGTGTACGCTGCACGTGCAAATCAGATTTTGATCAATTTTGTTTCGGTTCTCTAATTAAGAAGTTTCATATTTTCACTACTTAATTATGTTTTTTATAACGCTTGTAAACTCAAGCTTATTGCCTACGACAGCTGGGGAATGTGGTTAATCAATTGTGGTGTCTTTAATGATAAAGTGGAGGTTGTCTTAGGATAAAAAATTGATCAAGGCTGATTCTTTTTTGTTCCTCTTTTTTTAAAACGAATAACATGACATACCCTGTGGTTCTTCTCCTCCAGCAAAAAGAGTATCCGTTTTATATTAGTGCCGTTTAACTACAGACGAAGATCTTGATCAGCGATCTTACTTCCAAAATCTTATCACTACGATAAAATTCATCAATATGTATCATCATATAGGAAATGTACATATATTAGACATATAATAATTTGAATATGTACTTCAGTATATTCTACTCAACTGAACACATTTTATCATTTGATCAAAAATATAGATAGCACGTAATTAGGATTGAGCACAAATAAGTTTTTGTTTGTCATAATTTCAGTTTAAAAGTAGTGAGTAAAACTCCTCATTGCTTTCTTAACACTAATCTTTCATCATTTCGTTGGAAATTGTCTTCGCACTTCTCAGTCAATATTCAGTGTGCATTTGTAAGATGATCTTCCTCTAAAACCCCTAAGCCTCGACCACAAAATTTGAGTACACGTACGAAAGCATTACACGAGGCGATCAAGGAGTAACGGTGGACGAGCTTTGGTTGTATTGCAGAGTTCAATGGAGCGAGCTCTAAAAAATTCAACCTACGAGCTGACTAGTCAAACACTCCTTAAGCGGTAGACCAGTGCTAACTCTTCCCGGTGAGGACTGTCAGGAATTTTTTGTTAAAATGCAATGTTTGGATCATCACTAAATAACTCCTTATGACTCTGATTTTAAAAGTAAACTTCTCTACATTTATTAGGAAATCTTTATTATTTTGTCTCCTGTTTTGATTTGCTGAAACATTCATTTCTACGAATGTTGAGAAAAAATTCCTCGTAGAGACTAGAATTATTTTCCTTGATATTTTCAAAACTTTTCACCACAGCCTTTAAAATCTCATCTTTAAAATTTGGCTTTACTTAAGTTACACATGGTGATAGTTTTCGCCCACGCACAGAAAACGTGGTGACAGAAGAGCGCTGCAGAGGGCCAAGTACATGGCGGAGTACGAGTACGCAGTGGTGGGGGTGCTGGACGAGTGGAATAGCACTCTGGCAGTCATGCAACATTACCTGCCTATTTTCTTCCAGGGCGCCGTACAAAGATATTGGAGTGCTGGTAAGTGCCCTATTAATGATTACTTTTCATTACAAGGTGCCTCACACAGGTGCTAGAGTCCTATTAATCAAGTGTTCTATTAATGATTATTTAGTATTACAAAACGCCTTACGCAGATATTGGAGCGCTGGGGAGTGCCTGATTAACGGCAGATCAGTTTTTTCTAGGGTGCCTTGAAGAAGTACTGGAGTGTTGGTGAGTACCCTGTTAATGGTTGTGTATTTCTCGATACTTGCGACTGTACTGTGTTGTATAAGTACATTGATTCACAATTTATCAACATCGTTCACAAATTTTACTACAAGAGATCCTACAAACTCGGACTAGTTATAATTTGTTCGTTTGAGAATCTTGCATTCCTTTTTATGTCTTTTCTTTTCAAATGCTTTGGTAGAATACACGGCAAGAATATTTTCTTCAGTGCAAGAACTTAAACATTAAGTCTAATTCACAAAATCTTATCCAAAACAAAAACAGAGAAATTTATTTTAAACGCACGAGTACATGACGAAACACAATGTACTGGATTTGTCATCGTTTCTAATTATAGTACAGTTTCGACGATAGTTTATTCAATATAATTGTGAAGGCAACTCAAACCAGAAAGTTCAATGCTGAATGTGATAAGGTCTCGAAGACCATAGACTAAGTTTTCAAGTCACAAGAATTTCTACAAAAATCTCCACTTTTCGAGCAGAGTTTGCGGAGGACCGCCACCTAAACCGCATCCCTAAACGCAAGAAGCAACTGTCAGAACGGGCCTTGCAGATCCTCCAAAGCAAACTTGCATCAGAGTACGAGCTTTACGAGTTCTGTAAGCAAAGACTTGCACTCCAATATGAGAAGGTGAGCTGGATGGCCAATTTATGAGATATATAATGGTGCTAATAGTAAAAAAAATACCCCTCGTTACGGTTCATGGGGATATTGAAGTTCAAAATTTTCGTGTTATTTTGGTATGAACACAGACACAAACTCAATACCTTTATACCACGGCTTCAGGAAGTTTCAGCAAGATAGTTGCTTACGAGCTACACAAGCTGTCTGGAAAACTTCTCTTACTTTAATATAGGTACGTCAGTGGGCTACGTAATCTTATGTAGGAATGACAGAAGGCCTTTCTACTGGTGTAATTAAGTAGTGATAATTTACGTACTGAGAGCAGAAAGGTGCACTGCTAAGATTTGAAATACAAGAACAGCTAAATTAGCTAAAAAATTTCTTAATCACATTCAAAAATCATTGTTAATTTTTTTACGACAGGTTCTTCCTTTGCTGCGGTTCACGTCGCCGCTACCTCCCATAAAAGGCCCTAAGAAAGGATTGAGTGCATGGGACAGATTCAACATCGAATTAAATTACTGAGGGACCGTTGATTTAAGCAAATTTAATTCATTATTGTAATGTGTTTAACCAACAGGAAATAAAACTTGAAGAGTTTATTCAAATGCATGGTGTGCTCGGATACTACCTCTCTTCATCGTACTAGGCCTTCAATCTTCATGCTGTGAAATTTCCAGTGTTGCCTGTCTTCTTATCACCTGGTCTTTAAGAGGCATGATATTTAATTGCATGGGATACCCTTGCCCATTTAACATGGTCTTTGATCTACATTAAATTGAGCGTTGTCTTTTAAAATCTATATAATTCTAACTTTCTCTAGAACATGTGCAAAATTGAAATAAAGTAAAGCACCAACAGACTAGTATTTCTAGAATAGATTTCAAATGAAGTTAATCTACAGATGAGCTAAAAAATGTTCACTCGGCACGCAAAAGAAACAAGAGATTGGGTTAACGGGAATAACAACATTTGTACGAAGATAGTGAAAGAGAATGTTATTTGTTATTAAATCCAAGCTGAGCTAAACCGTAATATCTCCAGAGGAACAGTATAAAGGATTAGAAAAAATTCGTAGGTTGTTTCCACGTTGTGCCTCGAAAATGTTCCCCCGACGGCAAAATAATTACTATTTCGTAGCTAGAATAACAAAAAAGAAATGGAAGTCAACGAATATCATGCGAGGTCAAGTCTACCATGCAATATATCACACAAGGCATGAGACTTTGGTAGCGATTCAAGGATTAACCAAACGGCTCTTTCCTCTTGAAGTACATTGAAGTACAATGAAGTAATTGTTCGTATTAAAATGAAATGAAATAACCCTGTGTTTTGGACTCCTCTGGGATATGGGGTACATTTCTGAGGAATGAAGCGGTGTGAGGGGATGTAGTTAGAGATAGAAGTTGTCAGATTCAATCCTGAACTGCAGTGCAATGGCCATTAAAACAGGAAGTTCAGGTGATAATTTTATTGCAAATGTGAGAACAGCTGACCATGCAATAGTCAAACGCTAAACAGTAGCGACTTCTCCTAACCGCTGAATTTGTAATAAAAAGCAGTAGCTCAGGAGGTAAAAAGCATCACTTGTAAACTTGAAAAACGAGGCCCTTTCAATGAGATCATGAAACGACTTTTAGCTTGCTAATAAACCCTAGAAAATTACTTGCAACTTTTAACCTTCAAATAAGTTCGCACCTTGTTTACGGTTGAAAAAAATGTATACAGACCTTTTCCAACACCAAATCAATACGAATTCGAAAACAACGTTTAACAGCAACCCGTGTTCAACTGAATGTGAATACCGGAAGCATTAAAACCCTTATTCTAAGAGACACAGCCGTATGTATATGTATATGTATTCCACGATCACTTTTCAAAACTCAAACTTGATTTTACTTACCATAACAGCACTGCAGGATTTACGTTGAGCAAATCAGTCAGGAAAAAGCAGCATGCTACATTACACATCGTACTCAGTGTACCATAAGAATGTCTCGTTCCACCATAACCAAAGGTGAAATGTTTAACAGAATTTATTAATGTTTTGAGGTTTAAACTATATTAGCGATGGAAAGACGAGAAATTAGAGCTCATTACAATTGTGCACCGAGGGTCAGTAGGTACAGACACTGACCAAAACTATTAGGACAAGACTTTACTTCTATCGCATGTACATTTTACACAAGTAAAAAAAGTAAATGGCATCAATTATTAAACCTGTAAACAATATTCAATAAAATCACAATACATAGATTTCTAACTACAAAACAAATAAATAGCAACAATATTTAATAGGGTCGCAAAAGGGTCACATGCTAAATACCAAATATTGTCGCTATTCATGGTCTGTAGTCAGAAATCTATACAGTCACAGTTATTGGATATAGTTTATGGGTTTCATATTTGATATTACTTTTTTTTACTTACGTACAATGTGCACACGATGGAAGTAAAAAATTCTTGTCGTGAAACTTTTAACCTGTACTTTATATTGAGCATAATCAAGGCTCATTGAAGGAATGTACCTGTTCAGGAGCATTACATAAGACGTTAGTAAGATTAACTAGGAAAAAGAACAATTATCAGATACCTCTGCCATTTTATGAATCCCAAACTTTTCTGAGAAAATTCATGATTTATTGACCCCCATCACTGAAAAAATCAAATTAGACGCATCTCAACATATAAAAAGGTTTATGTATACAAATCAAGCATTAAATTCGCACGAGCGCTCAAGAACTTTTTGTTGTGACGTTTGAAGCAACACGCGAGACGTCAGCGTTTGAAGCAACACGCGAGACGTCAGCGTTTGAAGCAACACGCGAGACGTCAGCGTTTGAAGCAACACGCGAGACGTCAGCGTTTGAAGCAACACGCGAGACGTCAGCGTTTGAAGGGTCAGAAGTCATTAGGAGTTTCAAAATAATTTGCTAAAGCTGGTTGAAGGCACTCTTAATAATACATATTTTAATTTAAAAATTTGCGAGTAACAATCGCATATGAAAACACTGTCCCATAAATGATTCTAGAAAATAAGTTATTTATCTATCAACGAGCACTATGGAAAGTGTATTATTGTCGAGCATAATTAGTAACAAAATCAATTAAGCAAATCTTCATAAATAACGACCTCATAATGCTTATTAATGCAGTACTGGTTAATGACAAAACAATACATGGAAAATCACAGTATATCTTCCAAGTACTTCAGACTCAATGCTGGACGAGAAAATTAATGCAGGTCAGCGACAACTACAATGATGTCTGAGAAATGGGTCATACAAATACGAAATGACATCCGATTAAAACGAAATAGATCACTTAAATTGTGAAACATAAGTGACCGCGATTGCCTTCAGAATAATTTTCCATTCGTTCTTCATCAACCATTCCACAGAGTAGAAGCAGAGTTAGAACTAGCAGCTAACAAATCGTGCCACCGAAGAAGAGAGATTTCCGTTGTCGACGACATAGCGTTCAAATATGAATGTTAGTTTCCTTAGCAGTCACTCGAGACGATTTATAATGTCTTCATTAGTGCTTCACATGAAAAAATTAATTCCTACTCATTGTGATCATTCTCTTAACTAGTTTCAGTCACAAAAAACATGAATGGGCCTATAAAACCAGTACTATACACGCGAAACATTCATTCTCATTTTTCCCAATCAGATTGACCCCAGTGTTACAAAATATTTTAAAATATTTTGATCAAAACTAGGGCATTCCAGGAGGCACACCAAATTTTAAAAATTGTCAAAACTACTAAGCTCAATCGTGAAAGTCAGTTGACACCACGTCTTTTCATAAGAGAACTAAATTTGAACATAACTGTTAAATGGTCATTCATGTTTTTAGTTCAAATTAAAACGATATCATACATCTCATGAGTACATCTCAGACGTAAACACACTACAGTTGAACTTCAAATCTATTAAGCCAACTTTCATAGGACACAAACAACAAGTCTTGTCGCTAACTCACGAAGAAAACAACTTCAGTTTGACGAAATATTTCAACGGATATCACTGTTTTGTGTTATTGTTGCATTGTTGAGCATCTCTACCAAGTGCAGAGAACATGAACAACATGAAGTTTGCATTCCATTATTCGTATCGACAACCGTCAATCAACGAATTCAAGCAAACTGCTTTTACTGCTGATTAGTAGGGTAAATCCTGTCAATATACGTCTTTTATTAGTTCATGTGATTCAAAAAGGGAAGTTGAATTTTATGCGAAGGTTCTAAGGTTAACGCCGACATACGATAGAAGATTCAAATGCTACCCGAGTTCATAAGATACCACGTAGATGAGATACAAAACATCACTACTTATATAACTCCTCAGATGACTTCGCCAAGAGCAAAAAGTATTATGATCGACTTTTAACTCATACGGCTTAGAGCTGTTGCGTTTATTCACTATCTCCTTCTCGGGAGTACTGGCGTAGAAAAGGAATATTACAAGAGAAGAATGAGGCACAGAAGTTCTACACAATATAAGTGTCTGAGTCTATGTACTATCGAAATATCATGCTCTCAACCATGCGGATTATCAATATCAGTGAGACATCAGCGACGTTAATTAAGTACAGTTGCAAAAATTTCCGATTTCGTGCAATACATGAACTGATCGAATCTAATATCAAACTAACAAACCCCTTGAGATGCTACGGATGAAATGCCTATAGTTATTACACAGATAAATGGTAAACTCTTCCCTGCAACGCCGGATGGACCTAGACATTCAAAAGCACGAATGGATAACCATGTCGCGTGAGTCGTGTACACATGCGAAAGATTCTTATTCCCGTTTCGTTCTTTTGCATCTTTTCTGTATCTCTTGTATGGTACTTACATTTTCACATAAGAACATCATTTGCATGTAGGCTTTAGAATATTTATGAATGCGAAACAGCTTTCGATCAGCCCTATGCCCAAGAATATTGAATCGAATCACATCATGAACAATTTTCGTTGAGGCAGATAAACTTCATGTGATTCTCTTACAGCTTACAACGAACTGGGGCTCACTCCTTTGAATCTTTTAACAGCGGGCAAAGAAGACGTCGCTGTTAATAGCCGCGATCAGCTACTGCTATGCAGACACAACCCTGGCACACCCAAGTCCACCATCCACACCTGATAACCAAGAGCCGAGAGAGCGTTCATGCATTGCTTGAAGGCGTCTGCTTTTCTTTGTCTTGGCAGTAACAGAAATGCGAAACCTCCTCCGCCTGCACCCGTAAGTTTAGCAGGCAGTCCATACTCCGCGGCAACCTGAACCACCTTCTCCAAGCTCGGATGTGACACTCCGATGGCTCCCAACAGGCTGTGGTTTATAGTCACCAGGTTACCCAGGTCCTGATACAGGGCTGACTCGGTGGCGGCATTTATATGAGACCCAACAGATCCACCTCCATTGGATTCTAATGTTAACGATGACAACTGCTTGATGATTAGCAATGCCTCTTCGGAAAGGGAATCCATGGCTTCTAGAATAGGGTTTACAACCTTAGGATACTTTTGTTGCTTTTGTCTCACAGAATCTACAAGTGCCTTCGTACTCCGCGGGACCTTTGTGTTCACTAACATGATTTGCAATCCACACGCACCTAAAGAACTGATATCCCCGTCTTTGAAGCTAACTACGCCGCCCATGACGCTGGTTGTATTGTCTATGCCGGACGGAGTGCCATGCTGAATAATTTCACTCGTAAAACTCCACTTGCTGGCAAGTTCAAGTGCTTTGAGACGAGAAGTAGCAGGGGAAGTGGTCCGAAATGAGTCAGGCTCGACGCGGCCTGATAACACCAGCAGGGCTGCTGTCAAGCAAGCCGCGTAAGCAGCAGAACTGCCTAATCCAGCTCCCGTCGGTATTTGACTGCTCACATGAATAGAAAAACTCACAACACTTGGTAAAAGGCTCGTATATAAGTGGAAAAAGGACAGTAAAGCTAGTGTCCTTTGACTAGGTGAAGTTTCAACAATCCCCAAAAATTGTTTCATGATCTGTGCTTGATCAGGCTTAAGGTTCGTCACTTCGGAATCACCTCTGACTTCCCTTCGATTACTGATGCCAAGCAGACTATATAATCTCTGTACGTCCGAGATGGTCCACGATTCCTTGATTTTGACGTCAGGCAAGTCGATGGATACTGAGTCGTTGTTGCTGGTGAGTGTCAGTGTGGTACGCAAGTCAAGACTGAGTGCAACACCGCGCTTGCCGTGCACAACCGCGTGCTCGCCAAGTAGAATTACTTTGCCTGGTGCCGACAACACCAGCTTTTGGACAGTCGAGGGAGGACGGCACTTCGACATTATCACCAGCACTGGTACGCAATTTTTTTTTCAGTAGCACATGAGCAGTATAACTGAATGCCTTGAAATAAAAACTTGAGAAAATGGACCAAGCGTTGCAGTGCAGAGATACTGTTATCCTGAACTACTTGTATCAGTAGAATTTATGGGCAGGCCCGTAAGTACGCACCAAGTTATTGCTAAATGAGAATTCCCGAAGCTACATTAATACATGGTAAGAAATTTTTACAATATTCAGTAAGAACGGATAACTAATCAAACTGTATGTTTACACATATTGAATTCTACAACAGCACAAGTTTAAAACTTGAAGTGAATTATTGGTCCTTCGATTGTTGCTGTTGCCACTGCTCAGGCGTGTATGTCTTCATAGAAAACGCGTGAATTTGCTTCAGTTCTTCAGCTAAAGCAGAATTCACCAACCTGAAAAGAACAAAGCTAATTAAAATAAAATTCAGTAATTAATCATAGAAAATTTTCGGTATAAGATTCAGAACAAATTTATGCTTAAAATACACAACAAAGCGCATTAAAATCTATTCATTCATTACACAGTTATTTACATTCAGTGTCAGGGTTCAGGGTTTTGAAGCCTCCATTGTATACTGCCTCAGAAGGCACGAGTCCATACGTACGTTGAATCTTTACAGTACACAAATACGTATGAATTGAGAACGAGGTGAACGTTCTGCAAAACACACCTAAATTTGTCAAAAAAATGATTCGGAAACTAAGGCACAAATGTCAGGAGAGCGAAGTTAAAAACAGCAGCCAAATAAAGTTAACACGTTTGTTGCGATTGCCTGATTGGTGTAAAACTTCACTTTGTACGCATAGTCACTAGAAGGATCTGAAAAAAATTACAGAACCTAACCTAAGTGACCCACCGGTGGGTCGCATCGCAACAAACGTGTTAAAACAAAAGAAAATATTTTCATCCATTAAAATTCATGTGTTAAAAGTTTACCAAAGCTGGAAATTCATAGTTATTTCATGGAAACCTATGAACTGTTCAAGTAAATTTAAATCCAAAACTAATTTTAAACATGTATTTGTATTTGAGTTAACTTTAATAACATTAAGCAATCAATCATAAAATCTTTGCTGTGTGTGGTATAAAATTTTTGCGTAAGGTAAGACAAACTGCGTTAAAATCTACATATTACCGAGTTATCAACATTCAAAGTCAGGGCTTGGGTTTTTATGACCTACCCTGTACACTGCAATAGCTGAAGCAAGCACGACCTGTGTGAAACCAAGTGATACCGCACCACCAGTCGCCTACATACAATCAAGGCTTGCAGTTTTCTGAAATGAAAACTCCAGCTCTTTGAAAAAATGTATTTCAGATACCCTGAACTGGAGGAAAACCTCGGCCTCAGACGAGCGAACGGAGCTCAACAAAACGTGGTGATGAAGAAACGTGTAATATTTTACTCGTACAAACACTTCGTAAGAATTCGAACGAAACAAAAAATCTGAATCGAGACAAACCAAACAAATGAGAACTAACTATAAGCACGAGGAAATGGACAAAATATTTTAGCTTCTCAAATGAAGCTAGCACAAGGCCTTGCCAATTTCGCACTCCCATATAAAATTGTAAGACTAAGCAGACAGTTACCTGAATTTCACTGTGGAGAGCAGAAGTTATGAAACTTGCCGCGAGTTAGAATAGTTATTGAATGCACAAACTACTTGAAAGACCTCTATATACTCCCACCTTTGTAATCTGCAATCAAAAAACTTATATTTAAACATTCTTTGACAAAGAACATCCTTGGTTAGCGCGATATCAGAAAATGTATTTATACCTCTAAAGATCCCATCAGTGGGAGCACAAAAATAACCTATTCACCCAGACAAAACCTCCCTTCCAGCATCATCTAAGACATGAACTCGACACTGACTAGGCACACTGCTGGGTACGGAGCAAACGGGCAACGAAACTTCAAAAAGTTCTGATCAATAGATAATTTAGTAGCCTTTTTGATTTTGACGCTGTGGGATGTATTAGTATTACGAATCGAACTAATTAATCATTAACTCAACTGTACATGTAAACGCACGGGAAACTCAAATCAACTACGTGAATACAAAACTCATCTGATCGAACTTTGGTTGACCTAAGTGAACTGTGTTGCTATGAAAAATTCCCTCCTCTGAAGCTCAAGGTCAGAGTTAGCCAAAAATAGTAGAGTGAAGTAAATACAAGTCAATAGTGTCCATCGACACCAAGATACACGTGCTAGACAGTCGAGTCCATTCCGAAGCGTTTAGATCAGAGATCGTTATAAAATTCATGCCGTGTACAGCAGCCACTCCAACAGAGACTTATCAAGAAAGTGCTGTGAAAGATACGTCGCAAAAACATCAATTAAAGTGAAGTGCTTGAGAACCAGAGGCGATTAGTTCAAGTTTGACATTTGAGCGTCACGAGAACGTGTAATCTACTGCGCACGAGCTCCAGTAGCGGTATCACACAATACAGCATGGAACACGTAGCCAAGAACTGCAAAGATAGGTTATCAGATACGATAACGTATTACACGTATCAGAGAAATTACAGGCTTTCACACATGCTAAGCCAAGAAAAAGAAAGTCAAAGATAACATAAAGAGCACTCTATTCTACCACGATAGAGAGAAGACCACTGTCGGCAACTGAAGTAGCTGGATCAGCTAATTTCAATAGGGTTGCATTTAATGCAGCCCAACCCCGGTGTCTCGCTCATTGAAGTCGTTTTATGTTGTCTTGTTTCAAAACTAATACATTCGGCTGCTTCTTAAGAGGAAACGACGTGATAAATATAACACAAACGTAGCCGACCGTGAGACTAAGTCACAATAAACTTACAAACGTGCTTCTGACTCTTTTTAAGGTGCGCTTACGACGACGACGTAAATCAAGACCGTCTACAAATCATTACAAGATAGAATATAAAAATAAGAACAGAACAACAGCATCACAAATATTGTGAGCTGTGTACCTAAGTTTAGAGCGTTGTCACACCATCGTCAACACAAGTTGAACTTGAGTTGTATTTTATCACCACGCTTCAAGTACCATTCAATAAAGTAGTAAATCTTTGCAGTAGTTGCAACTAAAGTCTATTAATAAGACTTTAAAAGACTCACATTAATAAGACACACACATGATAGTGTTTTAAAAATATAGCATTTATAATATAATAATAAGCGTCGTATTTAGAAAATTTCCCCCCAAAAAAAGCAGACCAAACTTTGAATTGATAAAGCTCTGCAGTTATCGTTGATACTTAAGTTCTGTAAATGCTAGCTTGTTATTTATGTAAATCAGTACGTACAATACCACTTGCATGAATAAAACATGAATAAAAAAATTTCTCTTTGGATTGGATTATGCGGGAAAGGCTCTCTTGTAGGTTCAGTTCTCTACGATAATAATTTGAATTGTCTTATGTACCTCAAAATGATTAACGAAAATATAGTCTCAGAATTGCGACACATTTACGGCAACCGGTTCGATAGACCATACTGGTTTCAAGACGAAGCCCCAGCTCATAAGCAGATCATTGTCAGAGAAAGATTAGAAGAGCCCTTTGGTACTCGTATTGCAGCCCTCAATCATGATATTGAGTGGCCTCCGAGATCACCGGATCTAACCGCTTGTGACTTTTTTCTATGGGGCTATCTCAAGAATAAAGTTTATACTACTCCACCAGAAAACATAAATCAGTTACGGAAGAGTATCATCCGGGAAGTGAACCTACTTAAGGAAAATCCACAGATGGTAAGGAGGGCAGTGCAAGTGATGAGATCGAGAGCGCAATTATGTTCAGACAGGAATGGAGGTCATGTTGAAGGAAAAGGGACTTAAAATGAAGTGTAAGATTTTCATCATGTTATTATTAAAGGATATTCATTGGTAATAAGACATTGATTATTAAAGTATTATAATTTTTTATTCCGAGACTTTTGAGTTTCATTCATACCCCAGAGCAAACGTATCATCAGCTTGTTCGACTGGTGAGCGAATCTGCTTGCAAGCGGAAAGACCCGGGTTCGAATCCCGCTGCCGACATGGTTGACGCGGCTAGAAATACGGCATGGGACTTGGGTATACCACTGAATAATTATCGAAGTAATTATCCGACCCAAGAATGGGCCAGAAGGTTCGTTCCTATAGCCTAATTCTATTCTATTCTACTTTCGGTGGCCTCTACTAACAACAGTATTGTAACAATTTCATGCAAGGAAACAAAATAAAATTTCTGCTGTTAAGGGACAAATATTTGGTGAACAAGCTGACCTTTACAGAACTAAATTATTAACAATAACTGCAGAGCTTTATCAATTCAAAGTTCGGTCTGCTTTTTTTAGGGACACCGTACGTATTGTAGTCGTACTCAACAAAGTATTTCAACTATTTTACTTGCCCAAGAAAACACCCTTTAATTACTACGTACGAAATTAATAAACGAATAAAAAACCAACTTCACTGTTTGCTGATTATAAATTTGGACTTTTGAGCACTTGCTTGCATTATCCTCCAGTTTTGTTACAATTTTAACTTTTGAAGATATTTTTATACGCAGCCTGATGAAACTCGAATAAACTTTTCCTTGCTTCCGTTTCCTTGAATTAAAAGTAAACGTCAGAATCTAACTTTTTTTCGAGATAAATAAAAATTCCAAGCAGAAAGCAATTTATTATTTCTAACTACTGATTTGGTAAAGTTCTTTCAGAATTATTTTGTTTAGATTTCGAAAAGAACTACTTGCTCCGCGGCATGGGACTTGGGTATCTACGGCATGGGACTTGGCATCTACGGCATGGGACTTGGGTATCTACGGCATGGGACTTGGGTATCTACGGCATGGGACTTGGGTATCGACCCAAGAATGGGTCAAACGGCTCGTTCCTATTGCCTTATTCTATGTGTATTCTATTCACATCAAATATTCTTAAAGTCTTCAGATAACATCTCACCTCGCCTATTTAGCAGTGAAGACACACATGATAATAAATAAAATTCATGTCATATTGCACAGTTAAACAAAATCTTTCAAAAAGAGTTGTTCGCTCTTTCTTTAGCTTGTAACTTCTATACTTTCTATGCTTTTAAACGTCTGAATATCAACAATACGATTTATAAAAGTACTTTTTATACATTTTGGTTCAGGAACATCCAGGTAGATTACGTAATGGATCAAGGTTTTACTACAATTTTGCTCCAAAATAGTTTCAGAGATAATAAGCTCGCTCTTGAAAACATTGATAAATGCAGACTGCCAAACTGGAGAAGAATATATTCAAGTCTACGTAAGCAATTCAAAACTCCAGAAAAAGAACAAGTTTACATACAATGGCTAAATTTGATTACGCGTCGTATGAATAACAGGAAAACAGCATTGTTAAGCTTGGCCACCAAAGACGATACTTGAGCATCCCGGATCCCATGATCGCACAGACAGATTCCGCAGCAGCTTCCTAATTTTCAGTGCACAAAAATCCCCGTTAGCGTTCGGGCGCGAACAAATAAAATTATGCTCGCATTAGGCAATGCTACGCACAGCAAGCCAAGAAAAACAAAATGATGCTCCAATCCTACACAGAGTATTTTCATGTCATAGAAGCAAAAAACTCTTGATAACCTCTAACTACACAGGACTAGCATAGAACATCGACGCCATAGCAGAAAAAATACAGCAGGCGATTAACAAAATAGAAAAATCATGTTTTTATTTCTTATCTAGCAGTTATGGAGATTAACCAAAAAAAATTCTTCAAAACAAATGTAGGGTGATTGTTCTAACTAAAAGTGAGAAAGAAGCTTTGAGCAACAGAGCAGAACAGACCTCGTCCCTTGGCCCCACTGGAAGAGGGAGATCTACACGGCATTTGTTGCATCACGCTACATCTAAAGAGCGACACGCACAGGCTCACAGAACATCAGCAAGCCTGCTACACTACCGTGCAAAGATGTGGATATAAATTCCGAGCAGTTCATTCACTTCGTTCGGTGGTGGATCATGACTAAAGTAGCGGTGCTTCACAATTAAGAGGTTTTAGCTAAGGGGAACGTGAATAAAAGGGTGAATTTTCAAGCCGAAGTTAATTTCAGTGATTTCATAAATTTGTTGTGTGTTGGCGTAGCTATTTTAGCGTTTAATATAATACTGTTTTAGTGATTTATTCAAAGCTTCGTCAAGAATGAATCTCCTGAATTATTGAGACAACACGACACCACCCATCCTAGGTCAGGGCAGCTCCAACAATGGGCAACCGTGTGCCTCCATAAGCATGTAGGTAGTAAATAGGGAGTCGCTCTATAGAAAATTACCATTTGTAACGCACATCCATAAGGATGAAGATCATTGGAGGAGGCACTTCTACTAAACAAAATATCATTTAACATCATTTGTTGCCATCATCATGGCAACAAATAAAGATTGACCTGCGCCCAGACGCCTTATATCTTCAAATTTGAGTTTGGAGAGAAGTGAACATAAAAAATTAAGGTGCGAACGCTATCACCGATCTCCGAACACAACAACATCACAAGAAAAAATTCCACATCGCAAAAACGCTACAATTTTTCAACAGTAAGGAGAGGTTTTACTGGCTCAGTTATACTGCACCCTTATACAACACACGTTCTGCAAGCAAGCTGAAATAGTTTCCCGCTAAAGCACAATGAAACGCATCACCTTTTTAACGTTAGAAGTACTACTTTCCATCAACGCAAACCTAGGGCGCAAAATGGGCGAAAATATGCACGTCCACAGTGCAAACGCTCACAGCAGAGCACAACACATGCTTGTAGGAGTGTGCAACACATGCTTGTAGGAGTGTGCAACACAGGCTTGCTGGAGTGTGCAACACCGGCGTGCGCAACACAGATGCGCATAATTGCGCAACACAGACGCACACAGTGGCAGCAGTCTCCTGCGAACACCGCCCTCAAACGAGAACCAGCACACGAGTCTGGCGAGGTGTACAGCGACAGCATCACGGGGCAACGGCGTGGAAGACAACCTTCCTTCTCCTCCACTCCACTCGTCAAACAACACCCTAGTGACGGTGACAGTAACGCTCTCTAACTACATGCTGCAAGTCACTCTTTTCCATCATCAGCTGTAGTACCACATGAGAAGCTACAGTTTTATAATTATTACGTGAAATATTTTTTTGTTACTCTTCACAATAACGTATCGCTCAGGAATTAAGTTATACAGTTACAACAATTTGAAGTAGTTTTCAGCAGTCTACAGGAATGTCGCATTGTCACAATATTTTTGCAGCAATTTAGTTCTTTCTTTGGTACAGCAGAAGTCTTTTTAACCGACACCCATGGGACTTTGCAGTTGCCGGTTAATATCACCCAAGTAACCACAAACAATTCATAGACACGCTAGACATAAAAGGAAAACAATATCAATTGCTTAAAGCAGTTAAAGAAGAAAAACTATGAATAAATATATAAAGCTTGGTCAGCGAGTGCCGATTTAAAGGAATTCTACCGTATTTTCCTGTCGTGCGTAATGCAATGAAATATCTTAATCCGAGATATAATTGAAAAAAAAACGAAAATCAACGTTTTTGCTGAATGCTAAAAAATCATTTTTATATGAGGATGTTAGAAATAAAGGACAAATTGGAGAACCCAAGATAAAAGGGAATAAAAGAAAACTCGACTAACATAAAGCAGCAGCAACAACAACAAAAAGAAGAAGAACAACAGCAGTACAACAAACAACAGAAGCAGCAAGAGTAATAAAGAGGCAGCAGTGACAAGAACAACAACAAAAGTCGCTGTAACAACAACAAAAGTAGCAGCAACACCAACAAAAGTAGCAGCAACACCAACAAAAGTAGCAGCAACACCAACAAAAGTTGCAGCAACACCACCAAAAGTTGCAGCAACACCACCAAAAGTTGCAGCAACACCACCAAAAGTAGCAGTAACAACAAAAGTAGCAGTAACAACAAAAGTAGCAACACCAA
>VCRD01002548.1:0-12354 GCA_006783055.1 Trinorchestia longiramus | reverse complement strand
AGGATCTGAAAAAATTACAGAACCTAACCTAAGTGGTCCACATACGTACCACTTCGGAGTCAACGTGTTAATTCAAGGCCTATGGTACGGATACGAACTATCCGTTTATCTTTCGAGAGAACCTGAGTAATCCAATGTGCATCTCTCTCGAAGAGTGTCAAATCTCCAACACCTACTGAAGACCAATTCTTCCACGCACAACTAAGAGTAAGGAATTTCTGAATATACACTTTCGCCTTCCGGAGTTATAGTTAACACGTTGACTCCGAAGTGGTACGTATGTGGACCACTTAGGTTCTGTAATTTTTTCAGATCCTTCTAGTGACTATGCGTACTAAGTGAAGATTTACACCGGCCGGGCAATCGGAGGCAACGTGTTAAGGCAGGAATGTATGATAGATCTTGTGGAGAGGTGCCAGTTCAGAGGTTCTAACGTCTCCCATCTAAACCTACTCAAATCTTGTCACTTCGAACAACTCGAGAACACAGCCTATTTAATGTAAATTGACTGGAAAAGATTACGAAGTGGCTTTACGATACGTTATCTCAGTAAAATTAAACATTCTATATATAAAGTATTTCGTTCCTTTTATCTATGACATCTTAGTATCTTGGACCCAGCGTTAGCCACACTTTTATCGACAATTTTCTTTAGCCAGTGTACAACAAAGTAATTGAACCAAACGACATCATTTGCCATGCTTGAAATTGCATGTGCAACCAATTTAGAGGAATCAAAGCAGTATTGATGCTTTTTAATTAATGCAATAATATTTTCATGCTCTTTTTCTAAATAGAAAACATAGCTAACTGCATGAATTAGAAATTTTCATTTAGTTCTATTCATTGCGACACTTGTTTGCAATTAAAAGGGCATAATGTTGAACAACAATTATATTACAGGCATTCTCCAAAATATCGACACCGGACGCGTGTATGAACAGGCCTTCAAGCACGAATCAAACAAATGTGAATTTTCAACGAACTGTTAAGGCAATTTATAACAAATTTTTGATAAGACTTCAATAGTAATGGAGTTATAAAACCAATGCTTGAGAAACTAATGCATTTAAGTTTAAACTATGCAGCGCATATTTTGTTTTAAAATACTCTGATAGTACGGAGTGAATATTTTTGCAATGTTTAAAATAAACTCAAACCCGAAATTAATTTACAAACATTTGTTCACTGAACAAATCGATGTAGAAGTCTTCAGGCTTCGTCACAAACATCGCACACAACACATGGCTGGATGTTCTTTTGATGGTAAAAAGCAGTAGTAAGACTACCAGCAGTAGTAAGACTACCAGCAGCAACCAGTGAACTGCACATCTCTCCTAAGAACGCTTATACGATGCCTACATGACACGGTAGAGCACCACAAGCCTCGCAGTTATAGTGGCCCTTAGGATTATTTTTGCTTTCCCTAGTGATAAATTTGATTCAATTATGATTGCAAGCAGTACATGAGATTGCTTCCAAAGGCGTTCATGGATATTATGGAGAAAGTTTAATTCTCAAGCGGACGTACTGAAATGCGTTAGAAAATTGAAGCACATCAGAATAAAGTTATATCCATGTTTTCTACTCCATGATACTTTAATCCATCATCTGAAAGTTTACTGCCCCTTTGAAGATTTGGCCCACTTGTTAAATCCCTTCGTGATCTGCATTCTAATGTTTGACTTTTACTGAACTCATTTTATATTTGCTAAGTCATTACGTTTTTCTTAATTTGATCATTTTTCGTGTACTGGTTGAAATGTAACAATCAAAATGGGCAAAATCTAGCAGAAATTATTCTACATAGAATGTTAAAAGTAGAATTTCGAATAGAGTGTTGATATTAACATACATTTCTAAACAAAAAAGATGCAACAATTCTAATTTTTTTAGACACCTGAATGTATGTTTAAACTTCAAATATTCATTGCAGCCACAGCTTCGTGTTTTGTCTATTTAGGATAGGAATGGAGCAAATTTTTACTGAAGACTCTGCTAAAGCTCTACACCCGAAACTATTGAAGGGACTAGGCGCTAAATTTCCTCTCATCGTGTTTTTACTGCCCCTCAATTAAATTCCCTCAACTTACACGCCTAATATTTTCCCTTCATTCCAACTGACCTGCCATCCCAGTTAACACCTTTCGTTTATGTTTCCCTTCTTTTATAATTTCTAACATGGGGAATTTTGTAGCACAAGTACTAAATTTCTGTCATTCGTTTCACAAACCAAGATAAAATGACTGCAAGAATAAAAAGCATGAAGATATTGGCCTCGAGAACGGCTCAATTTGAGTGAATTTTCGTTCATTTAAACTTGCATTCAAGATTTACAAAATAATTCAGACACCTCGATGACATAAGTTTGAAAAAAAAACTCGTACTTTCAGTTATTGTCAACCAATTGATAGCGTGAAGCGCTAATCCGCCCTCGTACATTTAGGTGCGTCACACTGCACATACTCGTACAACCAAGCACCTCCACACGCAGGAATTACGACCTGTTCAACTACAAAGTGCGGTATCATCACTTCCTTTTTTCAAGCCGGTTTCCTTTTAAAAAAAGGAAGTTATGTTGCCGCACCCTGTACTGCATCAAATTTCCAGCAGTTCCTGGAGTAACGTACCTCAAAACTAAGAAATTGCACAGTCACATACTTCAAATGTGCCACAGGCCAGTTGAGCTGTCAATGAGTACAGTAACATAATTTACGTCAAGTTAGCGACTTTTTTGTGAATGTAATACCATTCAATCTTACATGCACATGTGTGCACTATATTGCCAAGGCATTGTTTAACTATTCCATGTATGTAGTTAAAAGAATATAGCGGCCATAATGAACGCAAACAGATTGAGCAACTTGGCCAACATGAACACAAATCTAAATGCATGCAGACAAAGAGAAAAATTTGACTACGTAATGTCTTGAACTTTGGTACAGAACACTTCCTAGCCCTTGAAATTCATCCTCACTACACAATAACGTTGCTATTACTAAATAGTTTATGCAAACTGCTTACGACTAAGATTAATTTGAAGAAAATCAGATAATGTAGAATTAAACTATGAACCGAGACGTTGACAAGGGAAAAAATAACGATCTTTATACTTTCACTCTTTAATCTGGAAGTAAAAAATTATCAAATAAAAACTGTTCAAGTTTTTATAGGATAGTCACTGATTTATTATATTAGAACAGGAACAGTATGCACCTGATAAAAACTGGCGTTTAGACTGGTGAAAATCCCATCCCCCACAGCAAAATATGAGTGAAGCCCAAGTGTAAAGCAATAATTAAGAACAAGGGATTGGCCAAACTACAGGGTTAGGCAAAATGATCTGACACATTTCTAGGTTAAATTGGTAGGTTAAATGCGTCAGATCATTTTGCCTGACCCTGTACAACGCTGACCACCTCTCTGGAAACGAAGGTGGGAAAATATCAAACTAGTCATCCTAGAGTTAGTTATCCTAGAGCTAGTCATCCTAGAGCTAGTCATCCTAGAGCTAGTCATCCTAGAGCTAGTTATCCTAGAGCTAGTCATCCTAGAGCTAGTCATCGTAGAACTAGTGCTCAGAAATGCTCCGGCTGCCTACTGCACATCCAGTAACATGGCCTGAGAGAATCTGTTGAGGTTCGTTCGAGTCGTACAAATTGCTAGGTTTAACACATATTTTCCTGTACTCCTTATCATGGAGAATAAGGACAATTCACATGGAGAATAATGCACAATTTCATTTGAGCTTAATTTGTTCAATTTCTATTTTTCTCTTTTTTCAAGAAAAAATTTCATGTGTATCAGTCATTTTATATTGTGTCTCACTACTTTAACCGATGTTGAAAACTAATCGAGGCCTAGTTTCTTTTTTAAGACGTAAACTTTATTATAAATTAAATTTATCAAATGACTACAGTGAGGAGACCAAAATATACGTTTTTCCTGGAAAAGCTTTTTTAACAGCTTAGGATTATTGTTAAACTATCATGTTTTCAAAAATCCACGTATGGAGACTCGCTAAAACTACGGACAAACAGATTTGGAAATTCGTAATCGAATTATTCAAGGAAGAGCACAATTATTAATCACTTAGTAATGTAAATAAGTAATTGATTTCATCAATTAATTCTTTATGAACATGGTTAGATAAAAATTAAACACGACAAAATTGGCAGTGATGTATAATAGTATTAAGATCTCCCCGAAGACATAGGGTGTACACCTATAATCTATTCCCTTCAAGTCCACAACACACGAGGATAATTGTGCTCCAACACCGTGCAAAACTGTCTAGTTGCTAAAAAGATAAACTTAAAAAAAATGGATTGAGTGAGGATAGAGTGGATTCACAACTAAAGCAATTTTTTCACAGTGTTTATTGCACCTTTATGGTAATGATGAATTAATTCAGAAATTAATGCTTAAAGCGTTTCTGCGGACGAGAACATGCCACAATGAGTGAAGGTTAATCAGCAATGCATCGGATGTCCATCTTCCCCTAAAATTACACGCAGTAACACAAACACACGGAGAGGAAGAATGAAAGGATGACAACCAAAAATAATGGGCCCAAGACGCGGAATTTTCGCAGCATGTTTAGCTAGCAAGATGTGGCATTCGTTGTAAAACAACTTAAATGCACACGCACAAGACAGACTTGTAACTAGGAGAGCTCATTGTCAACTACAGATAAATGAAATTAACACTTCACAGAATATACGATTTATCGTTTGCAAATACATACATAAAATTGTAGTGCTTCACTTGCCAATTGAAACACTGCACTCAAGCATGTAGTCAGAACTAACAGTCAACGGAAATATAATAGTCGGATATGATGTTAATTACACCTCTAATTATTTAGTTTTAAAAAGGGCAGGATATGAGGGGAAATTTCAGTGATTTTTTAAGCCATTGTAACTGAAAAGGCACACTACTCTTGAAAGACTATCATGTACATTAGATGTACCAAGAGAAAAGCAATAACACTTAGCTGCAGAAAGATGAAACCAGTTACTGACCAAGATTTACGTATAAAAGTAAAACTCTAACATATCAACGTTCAAACGCACAGAGCTAATAGCTACCAATATTTTTTTTAAAATATTTCAAAAATTTGAAATACGCAACGTCAAATAAATACAAAAATAAAAGCTAAAGCCAAGCACCTTACATTTCCATTAAAACAAATGGACATATGAACAAATCAATAATACAATTAGAATCTCACAAGAAATACCCAAAGAAAATTAATGAAGAAATACAAGTCACAAGCCACGGGTATCAATCAAATCTCCAAAGGAATAAAATTTCAAAATAGAAAAATTATTAACATTATCCACAATTGTCCAAATTCCACTACTAGTTAATTCTATTGCACCTCAAACAACTACCGCTGAAATTCAAAAAGTCATTCGTTTCAACGCAGCCGCATACTTTTGCTTATTTTCTCTTTTTCTCAGCATGTTTCTTGTTGGTTTGGAGTGAGAACTGGCGGAAGTGAAAATAGACAGCAAAGAAACAGAAGTGGGCACAGGAAGCAAGCGCAATGAGGACAGCGAAGAGGTCTGGATAACGCGAGGGAGGGTGGATGCATTTGAAGGCAAGAACGAGGACCGCACAACACAAAGCGGACACACAAACTAAGGCTGTACCCCAGCGTCTAAGGGCAGCATCGACGCCTGTCCTACCATCGGCAATGACAGACTTCAGGTTGAGGGACTTGCAGTGCGAAGCTGCCACCTCATACACCAGCACCCATAACACACACAGCGACAAGCTCGGCAAGAATAGCCCATCCTTATCCAGCAGTGGCACCATGCTGAACACAGTTACACTCAGAAACCAGCATACCATGAACGGCTCACTAGAAAACAGCATACATGCAGGTACTGCTACCAGTAAAATGCTTTTCTCGTGAACGTGGAAGCTGAACAGGAAAAATATAAGGGAAACGTTTACGAGCGAGTACTTGAAGTGAGTGAACGTAACGTGTCTAAACAAGTTAATACACGACGGTAAACACAGAATGGCGGTCGTGACAAGACACAGCAGCGCCATTTGGGAGTTGTCCAAAATCTCCCTAAGCTTGACGACGACAGAGAGACTGCACCACACACTGGCAACTTTATCCTCAAACAAGCCCCGACCAACAGGGAACACTCGCTTTACAACCTGAGTTAGTGATTCGAGCGTTCGCAAGTACGGAGACCACACAACCAAGAACACGAGCACCACCGACCCACCAATAGAACATAGCTTCACTACAGCCTCTGCAAACGAGTTTTCTTTGGTACATCTTCCGAGCAAGTAGAAAAAGAAAGGCAGTGCGTGGTACAGTTCCATTTGCTTATAATTGAGAGCGCAGCTAAAAAAAATCGCTCCCATGCAGTCTCGCTTGGTAGCCAAAGCTCCGACAGCAGTTACAAAGAATCCCAGGGATGCGTTATTGTACTGGAAATGTCCGTGATCTATTAAAATAAGTCCAGGATACGTCATCAAGGCCAAGAAATCTATTTTACTGGCAACGCGGTGACGATAAACTGTTTTAGAAGTGCGAGCGTAAAAGAATGCTGCAGGAATGAAGACAAGCAAGTCAACAAAAAGGACCGTGTACCTCATGAAGAGCTTGTGGTCGTAGCCTTCATAACCGCGACTCGTGAACAGAGCAACAAAATCAGGGTTGAGGTACGAAGCAAGTAAACCGTTGAGGTAACTATGGTAGGCCGTAAGTGGAGGATAGTCCAGGCCCCAGTAAAGGAGGTCGTTGTCTGAAGAGTTGGTGTACCAAGCATGAACAGGCAAATTCAGAGTTATTTCTTGCCAGTGGCGCTGAGCTTCATAGTCACCAAACATAGGTGGTTTGTTAGCACCTGAATAAGGGTGAAACGACACTGCCCAGCGCAACACTATCCCTACCAACGTCGCTATGCTTAACGACTCGATCACCTTTGTAGACATGTTCCCTTCTAGAGCCCAAGAAACAAACTACACCTACCACACAACTAACAACAATTGAAGAGGAAAATGACAAGAAGAAATAGGATTACCACTGAACTTGGAACCAAATATATATTTTCAAACGAACAGCTTTAAATATCAAATAGTAATCGATTATAAAGACAGAATTAATAATTTAAGAGTAAAAATTAATCGTCAGATCATAGCTTTATCGAAATTACTGTACAATTACTTAATTACAAGGTAAATATCCTTGATGTTACTGTGTAAAGCGATTCCTAAATTTCAAAAAGATACGATTCACTTCGAGCATTACAGAAAAAATGAATTGAGCTTCCAATTGCAAATAAATTTCAGTGCCAAGTCATAAACGAAAATGAAACAAGTTTAGCCGTCAAGGGGAAGATGAAGCAGAGGCGCTACACAGTCGTCAGGACGAGGATGACATGCATGAGTGACAACTACGACCCACAGCTTTGCCCTTCCTCAGCAAACAACCTACGGACAAAAGAAAACACAACCAATGAGCAAAAGATCGAAAAAGAATTCGAGGGTACGAATCCCCACGCGGCCCTCGAATGCATGGTTTAAAAATAAGAAAGTGGTGTTGACATGGAACAAGTTCCGTTGATATTTTCATGTTTGTTATTTTAATAGTCATTAACTGAATGTCCCTATATCTGAAATCAGTGATGGTCTTTTGAAGTAGGATTCCTTCTAATATTCTTAATTTAGCATATCTATACAAATCATTCCTGGCATCAACATTGAGAACACATGAAATTATAATTCAAAGATTACAACATCGTACCCATAAAAGCAGAAAGAATATGAAAAGAAAGAATTTAAATATGTAGTGCTATTTACACAGTAGAAAGTGGCCGATACATGTCCAGTATCAATTTCCACTGAATGATATGCCTTCCAGCAGATGAGAAAAACAACAGGATAAATATTGATCACTTCTTAAACAAGCACAGTTAACCGTGAAGTAGATAAGCCTGTAATATTCAACTCAAAACTAATGAAGATTATAATATTCTCTATCAATTCAAGAATTTGACATTATTGTCTAAGTTAATGAGGATATATTATTGTCAGGCAGCAGAAAAATTCCAGACGTATAAGAAGTAGAGAAACTGATGCAGGTAATTTGAACTCAAAGATTAGAGTTTTTGTGCTAGAACACAGGATGTTCATTGGGAAATTGTTATCCAGCACACCTGCCAGACCCTTTCTTTGTTTTATCATCAACAATTCAGTACATTAAACTTTTTACACTACCAAGTTTTACTGTATTGCACCAAATGTTTTGACATTGACTATTATATCCTCAATATGAATTTACACTTACCATGTAACTTATGAAGTGTGGTTCTGACAAACAGGTTGTAAGTCGAAACTTACGAAATTACCAACACACTACCTAAGAGCACTGCATCAAATGTTTACTGTATAATGTACCTACATTGTACTGTAATATATGCAATCATTATTTATTTCTCATTACCATACTGCACTTATGATTATATAATAAATACAAGTGGTAGTGAATCAGATTTTCAATGTAATTTACTCATAATTACTCATCAGAACTTAATAAAAGAACATACAAATAAAACTGTGACAGGCATAAGGCTGGTATGAGTACTACTAGAGGTCTAACAACCTTAATACTTCAGTGAAAAATCAATACTCTAAATATCTAAGAATAATTGTAGTACAGATCTAGATAAACTTCATAGTAACACAAAAAAGTTGAAAAATTTGAATGCCACACTTGATCTTGGCTCAAAACCACCAAAATTTTTTCTTCAGGTACATCAATATACTGCTTCTAATACTGCTTGTACTTCTTCAGCTACACTTTCTCTCTAAGGCATACTATAAAACCCTCACATAAAATATTAATCTAAAAACACACAAAAGCATAGGCAACACAAACTTCACTAGGCAATCAGTGATCATCAGAGAATATAAAGGGCAAACAACAGACAAAACACTGCAATCAGAATCAAATAGGGTACTATGAAGATATTCATATTTTCTTAATGACTTTGCAGAATATATCTGTTGCTTCCTTTACAATAAGCTTAGATAATTCACCTAATAAGTGTCACCAATCAATAACTAACACTATTCTTTCTGAAGCTGATATAAACAAATACACAAATTACTGACAAAAAAACACAATACAATATTCCCAACAATTTACCCAGTGAGCATCCAAGAACAATGTGACACAAGAGGATACAAATTTCAAGCAATGGTTTTGTTATTACATTCCTTATGTAAATATCAAATTACACAGTTAACTTCATCAGTATTGCAGTTCAGATTCCAGAAATGAAAATAATCTTGTCATGTAGTGTTTTTAATTTCCTTCATAATTAAAAACATTCTTAATAGAACCTTTCATCAGTAGCCCTCCAACATTAGAAAACTCCATGATGCTTGGAGTCAAAAGAATTTGCAAGGCAGCTCATTAAATTTACTCATCATTTCATTTATTCAAGATGTACTCTGACATAGAATCAGTTTTCAAGTTGACAAATGCTTGAGCAGTTTTAAGTACAGCAACATAACAAAAAATGAAAAAATAATTTCTTCTTACCACATGAGTTGAGTCCAGCTCCTTTTCAAGCTTGGTTTTGATATATTCTGCAGTGTATTCACTCATAGCTCTAATCAAGAGATAATAGATCTGAAATCTATAAAAAATTATAGAATATAATTAAAATTTCAAAAAATGTTTCCACTTACTTGAAGCCCTTATAAAATTCACCATTAATGATTTTTTACAGCAAATATCTGCACACAGTCATAAATGTTGCAGTGTACACTCTTCTCTGTACTACATCAGGTAGGTAGTGCTTTAAAATGTCCTAAAAAGTAAGACACACATCACTTTATGAGCTAATTTTTCATATATTACAACCAGGTTTGAAGAGCTTAATAGCAAGGAAATTGCATAAGTATAGGTATCCTACACTGAAGATTCCTACTGATTTCGCAACCCTTGGATCAAAAAAGCCTGAAAAGATATACTTTTAAAAGTTTGATGCAGCGAAGTTTATTCATGCTGCTACCCAGACAATTAGAGCTACCTCATTCATCAGTGACTAAGAGGCTACATGAGAAGATGCAATTGTAGGCATATGAAGTGTAACTTCTACAGGCACTTGAGCCATTGCCATCATTAATAAGGCAATGCTGCAACAAATATGGGTAGAAATTAGGCACCATTTTGTGCTTTGTAAAACTAATGGTGCCCAAATAGTGTATTAATGAGGTAGAGACAATTTCAATATCTAATTTTTATATAGCTATAATTTATATGTATGTATTTTTCATTTGCTTCTGTAATACACTTGTTAAATTGGAAAGAGACTTTAAGGATATCCTGCTTGTTTTCAATAAATTTATGTTCATGACTTCAGTCCAAATACTTTTTAGACAAACCCTGTACACCAAGGAATGCCCATTTCACCCTGAAGCTCTTTCAACTTTTTTATCCTTTAAGTACAAATAATTATCAGTATATTTGATAGGTTTACTGGAGTAGCTTTAACTTTATATCATGTTTTTCAGAAGTTTTCCAATTTTGTACCTTAATCTTGAAGCTTATGTTAATCCCACTCTCCTTTATCTATGCTACATTTCTACAGAGATCTACTCTATCCCAACTTTTCTGCATCCCAGGTTCATAGTCCTTAAAATGCATCCATGGATTCAGAGACAAGAAAATGGATTACTTGCTTATACCTTATTGATAATTTTAAAGTTATATTTTTTCTAATTTTAAGTATTTAACTGCTTAATTAGAGCATGTACATATGTGAATAAAATATAATTAGCAAATATATGTACTAGTAAAAATGAAAAAATGATAGTAATATTTAATTGAGAGTATTTTAGCCATAAAAAAGGATTCTCAAAACATCCAGGTCACTGAAGCTTCAAAATATATACCAATATTGAATAAATATATTTTTAATCATAGGTAAAGATGAAAAAGTATCAGGGATGAAAAACTCTTAGAATAGAAGATTAACTGTTAATTACTTTTAAATTTAATCATGCAGTTTATATTAGTTATATAACTTAAGTATACCATCAGCTTCAAAAGTTAAAAAAAATTCAACTTGATCTGAGGTAAATGACAAGCATTGCTTAATAGTCCTGGGAGTTTGCCTTACTGCAGGAGTGGGAGACATTCTAATATTTCATTACTATTAATAACGCTAGCTATGCATTAAACAAGATTCATTTTAATATATACAAGCTATAAACAAGTTTATAAACCTAGACAGTTAAACTGGATAGATATATGCATTGCTCCATTGCTTGATAGTTAATTTCTTCACGAACGACTGGTGGAGGCCGGCAACTGAACCTTATTAAATGATAGGCTCATGGCTCAGCCGCAATTTGAGCACCTCGAGTAAGTTATATACAAAACACTTGAAATTACTTGAACACCTTAATAATCCAAAATATCTATTAGTTTAGAAAATGAACAAGCACACCAAAAATTTGTTCATTTAATTGCCGTAACAACAGGCGTGGCAGTTTATGCGTGCAGTCACCCACATTTCGTTACTCAGGTAGACCGTGTCAGACGTCGGACTCGGGCGCTTCAACCAAATCAGTCAGACAATCCGGCTTACTTCTGTACACACATTTTATGCGTATAATATAAATTTCTGTAACAACAGGGGAATAAACAAATCACCGATCTTCTCGTATAAAAAATAAGACCCAATAACATGTAGGGTTACTATACATAGACTTTACGAACCAGTCAAAAACATTGAAATCAATAAGCAATAAAAATAATAAAATCAATGATTAACTTGACAAACTTAGCATACCTTTTACAGTTGTAATTCTAACCAGCAATGTAACTTGGATGAATGTCTCTACACTACGTCATACATGCGACGAAAGAAAAAGAAGAAAAATATTGTTCATTACACGTGCATTGACATTGCGCTTTAAAATTTATTTAAATTAGATCTTAAGGTAGGGAAATACATTTGGTGTAATACTAAAATTTCATGTTCTTACTGAATAATGTTATTAGAAACACACAAAAAGGAAAACCATATACACCTCTCGTAATTACGGATCTTATTAAACCGGGTTACGGTCATTGCGGACAAATTTTCCATAAATGCTCCCCAAAAATACTGAAGCATTTGAACACAGACGATTTATTTCAAGCAAAAAAACGAAAGAATATCGGTTTGCTTCTTGTTCCTAAGGAAGAATTTCTTCCAAAGAAGTAGACGTGTAAAGTTTGATTGTGCTTGGGGAATTTTAAGCAACCAACTTTAACAAGCCTAATCTAACTGCCCGTGTGACCTTACTCAAGGAAATAAAGGAACT
>VCRD01002547.1:60331-83289 GCA_006783055.1 Trinorchestia longiramus | reverse complement strand
ATCTGCATTCCCTCGCTGAGGAATTTATGCACTATTTTCCAGATGTCTCAATAGAGAATTGTCTTTGGACATTGGTGCGGAATCCCTTTAACACTGATGTGGAGTTGTTACTGGAATCACTGCATGAGGAAGCAATCGATTTGAAATGTGACTCCAGCGCGAAAAGGGACTTTGAAACAATGAAGTTAGAAGAATTTTGGGTGAAATATCTCCCCATGTACCCAAAATTAGGTAAAGAAGCACTTCGTGTGATTCTTCCCTTTTCTTCTACTTATCTTTGTGAAGCAGGATTTTCAGCTCTTGTTGTTCTGAAAACAAAACAGCGCAACCGACTTGATGTAGAAAATGACTTGCGTTGTGCGCTGTCATCCTTCAATCCTAGAATTTCTGATCTTGTGAGGAACAAGCAGCAGCATCCATCTCACTGAATTAGTTCATAAATTTTGCCTTAGTCTCATGAGTCATTCCAAATATTATATGCCATGTTTTCAAATTATTCTTCCTTAAAATTGCAACTCATTTGTGCCAATTTGCTAATGTTCAAACCTTTTTTTCGCTCACTTTGAACCAAATGTTTCTTTTTCTAGTTCCTTAAATGTAGTATTATTTGTTTGAGTGGCTTTCATTATTAAAATGTAATACAAACAAATATGTTTTTCTGAAAAATGCTAAGAAATAAATGTAAGAATCATTTCATATGAAAAAAAGAGGCACATGGGGCGTGCGGGTCTACGGGAAGCAAAAAGGGGGCGTCAGGTAAGATAGTTTGGGAACCACTGTTCTATAGCCATATTCTATTCCTCCAATCACGATACATTCCTACTTCTCACACAAACTAGAACAGTCCCAGTCAACCCTTTTCTAGATGTGGATTGCAGAATTACTACACTCCTCTTATTTGCACGTTTATTCACAACACAAAACACTGCTGGTATGAACGTTGTCAAATGTGATGTACCTCAACTGCTCACCTAATTCTGTGATGAATTCAGGAATTTGGAGGATCGTAGGCGTCTCCACTCTGAAACTCTGGTGTGGCACACTCTGCATCATCTGTGCCGTCATGAGAGGCTTCAAAATTGCACCTGACATAAGTGGAATTGCATGTAAACATTCGTCATTGAACAATATATGAACATATATGTACAGAGTAACACAAAAAATGGGAACTTTTAACAATCCAATAAAACCAAGAGTGATCCAAAAAATATTTCAATCATAGTAATTGAAACCTTAAAACATGCCATTTATGAAACCGAGATGGAATATTCATTATTTTAAAACTACGTCCCATAGATGGCATCCTCCTGTACGAATGCGTTCCTGAAATCTGCTCTTGAGATTCCTCATTGACCGCTGTAACATATGAGCTGGGATATTGTGCATTTCATACTGAATTCTCTGTTTTAACTCATTCAGAGTTCTTGGTCGAGTCTTGTCCACTTTACTCCTGAGATGGTCTCACAAGAAAAATTCACACACGGACAAATCTGGCAATCCAGGGGGCCAGGGAACGTTACCGAATCTTGAGATTACACAGTTACCGAATACCTAAATTGAAGAATTTTCCACACCTTCAAGAAACCTGGTTTCAACAGGATGGAGTGGTATCACACACTGAACGGTAATCATTGGAGGCTGTGCGAGAATTGTTCGGTAACCATGTATCTCTAAATTCGGTAACGTTCCCTGGCCTCTTAGATCGCCAGATTCGTCCGTGTGTGAATTTTTCTTGTGAGACTATCTCAGGAGTAAAGTGGACAAGACTAGAGTGGACAACGTTCAGCTGTTGCAGCTTAGGAAAATGCATGTTATCAGTGTGAATAATACTGCCGCATACTCTAAAATCTCCAATGGGAAAAAGAGACAGTTGAAGAGACGGTCTTCTACCCGCGTGTTCGAGCGCGGCTATCGAAAGTACATGAATATAAAATTTTGATAGCAGCGTTGCTAAGTCTATCTTTAATGTCAGTGGTAGAATAAATGCTTTGTCCTAGGATGAACTCTCAAGTCCCAATATCAATGAAGTAATCTATTAATACGAAATCTGTAAAATAGTAACCAATATCCGAGAAAGACTTCACATCTCTGCCCAAGAAAGATTAAATTAGCATCGTCCTAATTGAAGGTTTAAACAAGACGAGATGCGTAATCCATATTAGTGAGAAACTACTTTCAAGTTCTAATCATTTGATGTTTTATCAGTTAACCATCATCTCTGGTGCAAGGCCAGGATGAGTGAACCATTACACCTACGACAGAAATTGGAAGCTACGAGGGCTGTTCTTCTTTTAATTTCTATAGTAGAGTTGACTTTGTGTAACTAAATTTAGCGGAGTTCAAGTGATCCGCTAAGTGTACCCGAAGTTTTCAACTAGCTAAACGATGATTTAGCTTTGCTACTCGTAATTAGCAGCTTGTAAACTAGCGGGACTGGGTTTGTCTTTTATCTTAGGAGACTTTTATAGTCTTTAGGACCATAGCTCTAACAAATATCACATAGCTTGGATTAAAGGAAGATTCAATCGAAGTTTTCAAAAGTAAATTGGGTTGTTTTTTAGAGATCATTGCATGCAGTACGTCTATCCTTCATGGGTAAGAGGCTAAAAATCACGTTAGAAATTCGGTTTCCATCTAAAAATTTTCTTGGGAAATTTTATGCAATTTCAAATTGGCTTCAACGTAAAATGGCCTTTACCGGAAAGTGATTTTAGATATAAATCTTCATAACTCAATTAGAGGCAGTAAATTTTTATCTATAATGTAACGATTTAATCTCGACGATTAGAATTATTTACATGTCAGTTACTAGGTATACATTTTAATGTTTCATGGTGATTTGTGTATACAAAACATGTAAAGCCTCAGCAGTGTGTCAGTTAGTCCTTGTCTTGCTGTGTGCCCTGTCAGAAGACCGAGGTTGCATCAGTTGAGGGCATACGCCTAAAACCTTCATCTTATTCTAACAAACATTTGTGAGTGAGTTCACAGAGAATTTAGTTCTTCTGTAGAACTTTTCACAGTAAACTAATATTTCACTAATATAGGAGGGGATACACGGCATGCAGATGTGACGCCTGTTACGTGTGACTTCTTCATGTAAAATATTGAAGGTTGATATAAATTTACCCCCATTAACCCCAATGATTTCAACTTCGTGAAATGACGCATGTTATGTTTGACTTATTGGTATTAGGAACACTAAATTTTGATGTGAATTTGCCCTGATTAACCACATTTTTACTTGCCGTCGCTTGGGCTTCCATCTGTCACAAACTTTTCTGCGACATGTAGTAATTCGTATTCATTTCCACTCGGAGTGCTGCAGATAGGATACAGCAACGTTCCGTAGTTGCAGTAGTCTTGTCGAAACAAGAAAAAGTGGGCACCTGCAAGGAGCTAAAGATAACTGAACTGATTTCCATACATGACATTCATAACATTATCGCTATCCACAAATGTGTCTCACTATGACACCTCATTAGATTATACAAGTAAAATCAGGTACATTAGTTCAGAATGACTTGCATAGTTGTATGGAATGCATTGACATAGAAGAATTCAGATGCTTAGTGAAGCTGTATTGTATGCCTAAACAGAATGGAAATAGAACGCCAAGTGTCGTAGGAGAGCATGCGTAATAAATTGATGAAACCATAAACACACTAAAAAATTAAGGTAAAATATATGTTCTATCGTTACAGTTTTTGGGTTTTGTAATGCAATATTATCATTGAGTTGAATTCAAATTATCTTGAGTTTAATTTAATTTTTAAGTATCTTATGATAATTAATTAGCCGTGACTACCTGCTTTCGCTGCGAAAGATAATTGTGCAACGATCTCATGTCGATCAATTGTATGTTCGTTTTAAATAATTAGTTATTTTTCTTAAATTTCTCTAAGCATAGAAAGAAAGAGTCACGTAGAAAGTAAGTTTAATAACCATAAGTTACGTGTTATTATCATGTTTTGATAGTGTGAGATTTTAAAAAATTGTACTGATATTCATTCCAACGCAACAATTTTAGCTCCAATAATATTGAAAGCAATATTGAATATGGGCTTAATATATTGTGTTACAGTTCCACAACTATGAACCTTTTTTCATAAAGTTTTCCAAATTAAGTACTTACAAGAAGAAAATGCATTGCTAATAAATATTATAATTTCTACGGGACAAAAACACGAAGGCATATGTATTGAAGCTTAAACAAGTTCTGATTAGGTTATTAAACCCCTCTACATCAGAAAAAAAACTTTTGTACTACGTTTTAGTGAAGTATTGATCAAGTAAATTGAGTGATTCAAATTTGTTTTTATAATAATACACTACATGTCCTAAAAAGTCACCGATTTTTTGCTCTATCGTTTCTTCTTTGACTTTGTTTCAGAAGCATTTGGTTTCGAGGGAACCTATATATTAGCATTTCGTGTTGATTCACGTAGGAGGGACCTGGTCTTAAACTTATGAATTACAGCATCTATGGAAGCTGTAGGAGTGAAGAGGTGGGAAAAACATAACAATATATGATAAAAAACGCATTATAACCTCCCATGAGGCTACAATGCTCGTTTGCCCACCTTTTTAGGAATAAGAATGATATTGGTTTACTTTTAAGCCTCTGGAGTAATTCCAGTTTCAAGCAATCGATTGAAGATGTTGATGAGGGTTCACTACTTATTTCAACTGTTTCTTTGCACATTCAGCGAGCTACGAAGTCAGGCCCGGTTGATTTATGTGCCCTTAGAAGTAGAAGGCTAAGCTATTTTTCAACCTTATATACTATAAATAAACTGTCTTTCAGTATTGTCTGGTGATTTAGGGCGTGAGGTTGCGTAATTTCAGTCGAGAATTATCAAGTGAACTCGAAAGTGAAGTATGCATCAAAAATTCTCGCTATGCTTTTGTTGTCTGTTTGACTTTAGCTGTCAGGGTCGATCAATGGTCTAATAGTGTTTCTTCTGAATGGTTCGTAATTCATGTATTTGTCGAAGCTCCTCAGGCTAGTTTTTGCTTGGGCTGAAACTGCATTTCTTTACTCACTTTGTAAATTTTGTCTTCCACTAAACAGCGCTTTAGGTGCGGATGTGCTCCTGCCGATAGGGTTCTGTTTGGTATCTTTTAAGTATTCTGTATGACTGTTGCCTGGCATTCATGTGAAAATAAAAATATAAACGAGGGCTGAGGTGTAGATGCGTGATTGATGTCATTACTTTAGACGGTATGGGACTTGAGTAGTAGCCAAGGTATGGACAAAACAACTCGTTTATATAGCTTTATTCTATTCTATTGGACAAATAATTACAGAAGCATAATTTACGCGAGCAAACTTTTGAACCACTTTAAGGCAGAGTATTGTGTGTTCTGTTAGCTTCAGAATATGAAGGAAACTGGTAGCAAGGAACGAGAGCCGCTCCAAAAAATCCAACCCATCTAATGGGTCGATTATTATTGTTATATTTGCTGTAATAAATAATATTGTACTTACTAGAGTATAAATATCAATGCATTTATCACCGTTTCTACCAAAATTAGGTGTTTTCCATTGTATTGCTTTGCAAAGGCATACAAAGTTGTAAACTTCTACCATCACAGTGACTCAGCTCTCCATAATGGGTAGGAGCAACAGCAACTGCATTTAAATACAACGTAAGAAATAACAGAGACGAAATCACTCCTGCATTAGATCATTTAATTTATTTGAGAGGGGAAAGAGTATAGGAAAAAATACACACTCTTAACCACTGAACCAGAGAAAAACTAACCCTACAACACAATATCACTGTTGTGTTGTTAACTTTGTCATAAGTTTTGATGTATCAATTGAATGAAAAAGCAGGTACGCTTTGGAGGGCACGAATCATTTGGGCACTTACACCCCTACGAGAGAAGCTGGGCATCTAAGAAGGAAAGCTAATTCACCAAGGTTCACAGAATGACAGTCGCTATCAGCTCTTTATCTTCTAAGGACTGAAATGGGTCTGAATTCAATTAAGACTTAGCCTGAATGAGTTTTGATACACTAGTGAACTAAAAGTAGATAAAGTAAACAGTTATCTATATCATCTGGATTAGCCACATGCTGAACCAAAGTACACTAAAATAAGCCACTGATAATCGTATCATACAATTTGGTAGCCATCAAGTTGCAAAGAACGAAAGTAATTACTGTAACGAAATTTTACCGTTCAAAATAGCTCGTTGTTGGCATTCTTCGCTTGTCTCATCGTTGCCACGGCGATTTTCTACAACCGTAAGCATCGCTGTTACGGTCGACGTAGGAATAAGTTTAAAAACCTGTTAAAATAGAAAAAATTAAGTAGGACACCCTAATGTGAAGTAAACTAGTTGATATATCAAAGTTTTTCTGTTTTATAAAAGTTTTCATCATAAATTATTTGTGCTCATAGGGAAGTTGCGAGAAAGAAATATCTGGAATAAATTAAAAACATTTTATGATGCTGCTCCTAGTTTTCTCACTACATTATGAAATACAGAGTGCAAAGACTATATGAGGATATGATGTTTGCAGTTCATTACACACTCTAATCATATTTAGTATAATTTTCTTGTTTCAGATAACACATTTTTATTATATATGCATATCCTTTTGAAGTACCCAGGGTGATGCACACCAAATTTTCGGCTACAGTGATGGTTTTAGGAGTTGTGAGTAGTGAAGATTATGTCATGCTCCCTAACATCTGGTGTATCTGGTATTTCTTGTTACTGAGAAGGCGTATGACTAAGTGAAACGTTTGAGATTATTAGACATCCTGGAATCATTGTGAGAATATTGTGAGAAGTCTGTATGAACAAGTGTGATCTTCCGACTGGGAGATTTAGTGACTGGGCGATTTAGTGACTGGGCGATTTAGTGACTGGGCAATTTAGAGACTGGGCAGGTGAAAAGTGTAAGAGGAATGAGACAGAGTTGTATTCTGTATTCCTGATGGTTTGGTTTATACACAGTAGAATCAGCTGTCAGCCTGAGAATGAATGGTCTGGGACTGAAAGTTGGATGGAAGAAATTGAGTTGTTTGTTCTGTACTGACGACATTTTTGTGGTTAGTGAATTAGAGCAAGAACTACAAAAGATGGTTGAGGTTGCGAGTTCGTATCATAAAGATTTCAAGGTAAAATTTGGAGGAAATAGAAATAAAGTCTGGTTATAAATATCGATGAGGCTGGCACAGACAAAGAGTGAAATATATGCGAAGTTAAAATAGTCAGAACTAAGGAATATAAGTACCAAGGATGTATGTTGAGTGAAGATGGCTGTACATGAGAAAAATTGAAGAAAGGGGCAAAAGCTATGCAGTGGTGGGGAAGACTAAGCATTATAGCCACTCACACAAAACTAACATAGAAAAAAATATGAATGTGCTTAAGGAATACGGAATTATGTTGCTGTACCTAATGTAATGTATGACATGAATGTTACGGCATGGACTGGGGAAGACCTTGAAAAGTTGGAGGTAGTGTAGAAATGGGTAGGGCGTTTGGCAGTGGGTGCCCTAAAATGAATGACTGTTGAAGCAATTAAAGGGAATGTAGGGTTGGAGTTAGTTTTTTGAAAGTATGATACGGATGGTGTTTAACCATAAACTGTGAATCAATCGAATGGAGAATAAAAAGGGGACTAAACAAATGATTTTAATAGCTAAAGATTCATAAAATTCTTTAAGTCAGAATTGGGAGACCTATGAACGACTGGTTATTGAGAAATAATGGAAGGTAAGGATCGGATTGAGATTGCAAAAGAAGAAAGAAGGAAATTGAAAGATTACCAAAAAAGTATAGTCCTAGAAAATGAAAGAAAAGTATTGAGTGTGAATAAGCTTACGTAGTGGTGGAATGAAGGGAATAAGAGGTTATGTATGCAATGTAACAAAGAAGCAAAGGAAATAATTGAATATCTTGTCTTAGAATGTAGTAAATATGAGCAAGAGAGAGAATTTTATGGGTGTAGTTTATGGACAGTATGGAGAGAACCAGTGAAATGCTATGTGTGTTGAAGAAGACTCTGATCTAAGCTATCTTGTAGGGTTGAATGAATAATACAACATGATTGTTGTGGATGCAATGAAGAATTTCCTAGTGCATGCATGTAATAAGAGAGTTTAACTTTGAACAGTCAGTAACCTTGATTAGAGTGTGACTACCTGCCAAGCGTACGGGTCTGTTTTGACAAACTGGCTCTCCCAGTGATGCCCACACTTGGTTGATTCATTTGTTCTCTATCCGGTCTTACGATCAATTTGAATTCTATGAACTGTTCCTTGCATTACAATGACACACTGCAACACAAAATAGCTAACTGAAAATCTACCGTATCATCAGGAAGACTTGGTCCGAAAGGCTCCTCGTTACTGGAGCTCACAGGACTTTGCATGACTGCAACCTAGAAAGACAGCGAAAAACAGTTAATTTGTTATTCTATTATGGATTCATGTACAACAAAAATTCGCAGATCGTTGATGAGGCAAGATTAAAAAATATCCGCTCTAATATAATTGACAGAAATTGTGACATATAGCATTTATTTCTTAACGCTGCACACTTAATTAACACAGAACTGTTCCTTAAACTCGTATCATATAAAGTATTTTTTAGAAATTCAACAGATGTTTGGCACATACTAATCGATAAGTCAAAAAGCAAGTGAGCAAAATTGTCGAGTAGCTTTTGGAAAGTGGTGACACAAACTCATAGGTGACAGGTCTCATACATTCAAGGGTGAGCATTAACTCAAGTTGACCATAATTACCGATATTTTAAGGTAGATTGTGTAATACAAATCTATAGCAATCACTTTTTATGCTACTGGCTTGGAGTCATTCTGAACGATTTCATTCAAAGTTTTTTACGACTTTTTCTGCAACGTTCAAGCTACTCATTATCATTATGTTATCCAACATGGAATATCGTATTTGTACGGTGACCTATAAAGTGCTAAAAAACTTCTTCATGCAATCAATATGTAATCCAAGTCTATTTATGACCTTTCTCTAACGATTCTTTAAGTAATATATTATCCTTAAAAAAATTCATCTTTTGCTGTAATAAACCGTCCAAATTGTTCAATTATAGTTTTTGTATTTAAAAATGTTTTATTGTTCATTAAAAGATCAAAATGATTCAATAAGTAATAACCAGAGGGAAAGGTATTTGGAAAATAGCGAGGATGCTGCAAAATATATTCAAGCTTTTCAACTTTTGTGTGGAGAGCTTGAAGAGTTTGAGGGCATGCATTGTGATGGGGCAAATTTGACCATCTCTATTCCATAGTCTGGGTTGTGTTTTTGAAAATTTTGCATATAGAATCAATTATATGACCATACTTTATTGTGGTTACCGTATGAACTAATCGTTAAGAAGGAATAAATAACTAACCCATCCAAAACCACCATAGTGATGATCAACATTTTAATGTGCAGTGGTGGTTTTGAGTAGTGTTTGTGTTAACTTTCCTGTTTCTAACCACTGTCTTGTTCTTCTGTTGTTGTCAAAGAGTGGCCATTTCTTATCACATGTTACGAGTTGATGCTAAAATGAATCGGTTTCCAGTCCAGAGTGACCCAGTTTGTACTTGTATATGAAAATCACTCGACATTATTTTTTTGTTATTGTCAGACGGGCTGTGGGTGTCTATTCTATAACAATATTTTGTGGAAAGAAAATGACAAATTTATGTACATACAATGGTGTACATTGTTAGGTTTTTAAATGGGTAATAATAGAAAGTGTGACTCTCTATGTGCAGCAACCACTGTATTTTCTCAGTACAGTTTTACTCCAAGGTGTCTTATTAAATGCATTATTGTGTCGGTTACAAAATTATTGTTTAATCTGCTCCTTATTTTCAATTCATTATTGATAACAGCGAGTGTGTCTTGAATTAAAGTAGAACTTTACCCTGACCAAGCCAAGTCTACTCGAGAGTAGGTAATGTGTTGTGGAAATTGCGGCCAAAATATGCAGAATTGTACATGCTGTAAACGTTGTCTCAAAATTATTTTTGAATTTTAAAGACTTTTACACTGCACGATGTAGTTGCAAATAATACGTCGAGAATATATTTAAAATCTGTGTCAAAGATTTATTTGTCAGTTATGAGTGCGGCACATATTATAGGCTAATCAGTGAAGATAACCAAATGTATAGCAAATGAAAACATCTCAATATTACACAAGGAATGTACATTAGAATTAGATAAGGTACTATATCTTACTTATGTATCAAAAACTTCAATTCGTAGGAGCATGTTAAACCTTGTTGGAAATACGAGAAAAATTCCAGAAACTCACACTCAATTTTCTTACAGGAGAAAAACTAGCGTAAGCTAATTACTTACCGAGAGACACAGAGGGAGAAACTTGATTCGGTTCATCGTAGACGTTCTAGAGTATACTAAAAGCAAATATAAAAATAATAAAGGTTTATGCTGGATGTTTTCTGAAAAAATAAAAACTTGAACTTCATATAATCAGTATTTAATGAAAATTAAGCCACCTTTATCCTTAATACCATTTTCAAACAGTCATCATTTTCTTTCACACTTTAAGATCAGCTGTAAGTTTAAAATTTAGTAAAATGTATATATGACTAGAGCCGAAAAACAAATTCTGTTTAAGAATTGTTAATCCCTGGTGTAAACTACCGTAAGACTACTGTTCTAGACAACTCTTAAATTATTCACGCAATCAAGTAATCAGGCATTGAGATAAACAGATATTTTCTATTTCCATAATTTCTAAAATTACATTGTGATTATAAATTCTTCACCGACTCTGAGTTTCGTTGGGTGAGAATGTGACCCGCTGAAGAATTATTCTCGAGTAGTGAGTTGGCTCTAGCTCTTCAACTTACTACAACAACACTCGCTCGACTACTGGAGTGGACGTTACCTGATCGGCAAATGTGGGCTCGCTTGTTCTTCAATGTATATATGTCCTCCTTTTAGAGCAAATATTTAACGCTAATGATTCATTCATACATGAAATATAGATGGACTTGGAATTGCGATTACAAAAACTCGACATGAAGTTGGCAATTCATGGAAGTATACGGTATACACAAAAATTACGCGAACCATCTTTTTGTTCAGCTAGGAGCAAGGAAAAAACGTCTAGCACTTACCCTCATAATATAATTTCATAATTAAAAATATGAACAGTAATCGTACACTGACAAAAAATCATCAGCCATTTTGAGGTGATATGTACATACTCTGGGAGTTAAGAGAGCATCACTATAAGGATAAGAGGTGCAAGGACATGAGAGATGCTGAACATAATTTCTAAATTGTTAATATTTATCAGCAAGTTACTTGAGCACAAAAAAACTTGCACAATGTTGTCGTATGCTATAAACAGACTTATTCGATGATTTCAACCACTGAGCTCAGCAACTCTCACGTAAAGTGCCAAGTGATGAAACGTCCAAATTGTGGAAAAATGTGCACAACAAGACTTCAATGCTAGAAGATCGTGTGTACTCGGAAGACTGAAATCTATTACGAATTAAAAAGTAATCATGTATCATACAACTTGTGTAATTATACATTAATCTAATATCTATCACAAGTATATTCAATTTTTATTAGTTCTCTCACAATATATGGAAGTGGATACCATGACAAGAATTTTGGGATGTATATTGAGCTTGCACACAGGATTGCAATTACGTTAGTTGAGTGTACCATAGTGAAGAGGCTTGGCTAAATTAATGCCTGAATAACTTAAATTGGTTTTTGTACTAATGCTGTAGAAACGATAGCTCTGTATTTTTCAAACTAAAATGTTAGGAATAGAACCATAAACATGCATGTACTAAATCGAAAATGGAGTTAGAGGCTGGCAATACGTATAATTGTTTACTGAATGTGCATGCTTTCACAAAAACTGCAATTTTTAAACATCCTTCTATAAAATCTCTTTTTTCTTAGTATGGCTTCAGGTGCTTTAGTTTCTTGTCTACAAGTACAGGGTGTCCCAGAAGTAACTGACCCTTTTGATTTGGTAATAAACCGAAAACTATTAACGGTAGGATATTGAAACTTGTTTTATTCGAAAGAAAAACCTTTTTATGGCACAATAGAATACTTTGTGTCCTATTTACGAAACAGCTTGACATTTTATTTTTGCTTCATTGCAAACCCTTAATTTTCATCATGTCTCCATACAGCAAAGAAGAAAGAATAAGAATTTTGCAAATCTACACACGGACAATTTCAACAACAGAAGTGCAACGTGATTACAGAAATTATTTCAGAACAACAACCAGTCTTTCGAAGAACACAATTAAATTGGTGTCCCGAAAATTTACGGGTACTGGGAATGTTAATGATAAACAACGATCTGGAAGATTTAAATCAACTCGAACTGAAGCTGTAATCGAACAAGTTTCTGCAAGTGTTACAGATAATCCTAAAGCCTCCATCAGAAAACGTTCAACTCAATTATCTATTTCCCGATCGACATTACACCGCATTCTTAAAAAAGACGAAGATATATCCTTAAAAAATTAAATTAACCCAACAGTTATAGCCTAATGATTATCACAGTCGTGTTAATTATTCCGAATATTCCAGATCGTTGTTTATCATTAACATTTCCAGTGTCCGTAAATTTTCGATACACCGATTTGATTGTGTTCTTCGAAGAACTGGTTGTTGTTCTGAAATAATTTCTGCAATCACGTTTCACTTCTGTTGACATTGTCCGTGTGTAGATTTGCAAAATTCTTATTCTTTGTTCTTCGCTGTATGGAGACATGATGAAAATTAAGGGTTTGCAATGAAGCAAAAATTAAATGTCAAGCTGGTTCGTTAATAGGATACCATGTATCCTATTGTGTCATAAAAAGGTTTTTCTTTCGAATAAAACAAGTTTCAATATCCTAGCTTTAATAGTTTTCAGTTTATTAGCAAATCAAAAGGGTCAGTTACTTCTGGGACACCCTGTGTATGTGTTTGTTGTAACCCTAGCAGTCATCTTGTGCGTATGATGTTTGATCTATCTATGCTGCTCCTGCTCCACGCGTTCATTGCATTGTTTTATGCATGCAATAACACTAATACTATCAATATACAATAATTCGTTGATCAACAAGATATTTACCTGGAAATTTAAAATTAACTTAATTTTTCCCACGCGTCGCATTTCAAAAGCTTTATCCAAAAAGACTAAAAGAAATGTGTCGACACTTTGCTTGAATTTATCAAAAAGACAGTGTGCAATCTTTAAACAAAAAGTCTGATTCAGAAATGTTCACCCTCCTTGCAATCATCTTTGATTTACGAGGTGCATTCTAGTTATAACAAATCTGATTTCTTCTCAATACTGGAAACAGATGGAAACATGCATTTTGTTTTAAAATACGCTTGTTCGCGTTTTGGATGTTTAACAGGGATGACTGCACTGTACGACACACAAAGCTCTAGCGATTGCAACGACAGTGATCACTGTTTCTGGTACGCAAAGTGGATACATTTCCATTACAAAACAGTGTGTAATCAATCGTTTTCTTTATTCGAGTGGTGTGACACCGATTGAAATTCATCGCTACTTAAGTGAGACATATGGTCATGGTGTCATGGATGAGTCTAATTTTCATTTGTAGGTACGAAAGTTCAAAGAAAGCAGAACGTCGTATGGCGACAAATCCAGACAATCTAGTTCTCACACCAGCCAGTCTCACATGATCGGGCGAGTGGAGAAAGTTGTATAGGACCGTCTAATGAGTGTGGACATTTCTTTGGAATTTGTGCACACAATTTTGAAAGAAAACCTGAAAATTCTAGGAGTGTCCTCCAGGTGGGTACCACAAATGCTGACAGACGACACTAAGGTTGCGCGTGTCACATGTCACCATGCAAAGTTGACACGTGATGACAGCATGAATGAAACTTTCTCTTTATGGATTGCGACAATGGATGATACATGGATGACGAAGAGCTAGTCATCCTGAGACGAAGAGCTAGTCAGCTCAATAAAATTCTACAAACTTAATACAGCTAAAATATTTCAGGTAAGCGTCAGTACTGAAAAAAAGTTGGTAACGATGTTCTAGGACAGTGTTGGCGTAATCATTACTCATTGCGTTCCAAAGGGTACTACGGGAACTGATGCGTGCTACCAAGGTGTTTCGAAGAACAAGCTCCTTTCCAGGAGAGCCAGGACGTGTGGTTTTTCACCAAGACAATGCACCAGTACACCGGGCGAACGCAACGCTGCAGTTTCTTCGTGACTATAACTATGAAGGGATTTCTCATACTCCCTTTTCACTTGGCCAGGCTCATAGCGACTTTTGGCTGTTTTCAATTATGAAAACACTCTTCGTGGTTTACGTCCACTAACCGTGCTGCTATTCAATAAGCAATTTTCTAATGGTCAAACCAGACTCCTAAAAAAGCTTTCGCAGCGGCGTCGACGGTGTGGAAAATGCGTACGACTGCATAGAGATTACATCGAGGAGGGACCCTATTTTTGCAGTTCTTGCGTCATTAATTTTTGAATTTTTTTTGCAGGTGTTATAACTTGAATGCACTTCGTATTGCTTCTACATGCACTAAGTTGGTTCCGCCGACTATGTCACTCATTTTTGCATTGCGGAGTTGGTTGTTCACCGTCAGCGAACGAGTCAGTTGCGAGGGTCCTACTATGATCGAGAATGAGGCAATATGGGCACCAAATGTTCCTATCGTCAAATATCTAGAAGTGATATATCGGAAATTTTTAATGAATGGTTCAAAAATTGTATCTTCGTATTCTAAATTTTTTTAAATCCGTGAGTTGGAGCCCTCTTCCAACGCTGTGTGGATGTTGTATGAAAATAACCGATAATTTTCAGCTTATCCGTCTTTTTTCAACGTTTCATTAGGTCTTGATATTTTTTAGTAGTTAAGTTCGGATGAAATGATAATTTATCCAGCAGATTTTTTTCTAGCAGCAACAACTGTTGAGAAAGACTAGCTATTATCATTCAAATTCAAAATATCAAGGCTCTCATCACAGTTCCCTCCATTACAGATAACTTCTTATGTGATAACTTGCATACAAAAAGAGCTAATGTACAATTGTACGAACCAAAGCCATTAACACTCTTAGAAAGACTTGATTAATGGTAGAAAATTACAGGTCTACAGATGTCCTACGTAAATATAGGCGATGTTTGAATTCTAACTTGTCACACGACGTGACGCGTGATGACTAATTAGCTAATATAGTTAATGACCTCTAAAGATAATAAGTCATGCAAGAATTTCATCATCGTTTGAGACCTGAATAGACATTACCAGCTAACTAATGAGTCACTGATATTTCTGAGTTCCATGCTGAAGAGTGTAAATTCAGCAAACTGATACTTACATATTTTCATACACTTCAATAGAAAGTTCTCAGAGTATTTACAGATTATCCAATTTGATACTAATCTAAATCTTCACTGTAGAATTCTGAGGTTATGAGTAATTTTATAAATATCTATTCCACATATGATTTATAAATGATAGACACAATAGTCCTTCCGTATCTTCCTTGATAGCAAAATAGAACAATTGCGTTGTTTCATTTCGCGTAACAGATTATTACGTTTCTATACTATCCATATTAATAAAAATAAATATTATTCTCTATATACATACCAGATAGCTCCCGTCAAAATTCCACTGTTTAGATTTGACCTATCTGACACTAATATAAAAACGAATATATTAAAGATTTATAAAGAATTGTTGTTTTAAATGAATATTTTTCATGAATATATACATTACTTCTATTCTGAATCCAGCCTACCGAAAACATGGCAGTGTAGGAGAAGAAGGCTAATAACGTGAAACAATAGCGTATTATACAGGGTGCCCCATAAAAATGTATACATCGGTATCAACGATGCCGATATTGTTTCAAAATCAATCAACCAAAAGGAACAATTTTGGAACTTTGATATTGATATCCTTGACAACGATGTATACATTTTTTGTGGATACCCTGCGTAGTAATTTAGCACCTTTGGTATCCACAATTCAATGTTTATAACATATGTTTACCCGTTCTGATTTCAGTTCAATAATTTCTCTTCAATAATGAACTGGACAAAATGAGACGGACACACACATATATATTGAGAGATGGAGGAGATACGAAGTGTATTATACAGGGTGACGTAAAAGTCCCTTTCCCCTTTGAACATTCATTACACGAGAACTATTATAGGTATGAAAATTAATTGCAGATAAAATAAAATAGAAAATCTTTAAAATTCTTCCTGTATCGATGATACTGATTTGAAGCATGTTTTGTGATCAAAAATTACCCAATTATCATACCCCCAAAAAATACAGCAAGCACCAACGAGCAAAAATAGTGGCCAATTATTTCTCTCGCAATAGATCGTTAATTGCAGTACAGAGGGACTTCGTAAGAATATTTAATCAACAAAGGCCTTCCAAACATTACATTAGTGAAATGATTTAAAGATTCAGAGATTTCGGCTCCACTGCAGACAAAGAACGCCCTGACAGCCCGAGATCGATACAAAATGCATGCTTAATTCGGCGTGTTATGTTGAGTGTAGCAGTAGATTTGAAAACGTCGACTAGAAAATGTTCCAGTTCGGAACGTTGATCCCTTATCAGGGAATGGGCCTCATCAGACATGGTTAGGTATGAGATAAAAATCTTATCATTCGTAAGGCATAGGAATGCACGTACGAAGTTCTTTATTTGTTGATAGTATGCGAACTTCAATTGTGTTGCTTGAATTTTATACGGAAACAGATTTAAATCTTTTGTTTGGATGCGTTGCAAAGATCTTCGTGAAATGCCTAGTTGACTGGAACGTTGTCTGGTGGACGTTTTTAAATCTGCTGCACTACTCAATGAAACACGTAAAATTATAGGTACGTGCATTTCGTTTCGATCTTGGTCGTTTCGATCTCGGTCGTTTCGAATGGTTCTTTGTCTGCTGTTGAGCCGAAATCTCTAAATCTGGAAATAATTGTAATCATTGGTACAGGATAAAACTTTCAGATTGTCTCTTTTATTTCATATGTAATGTATTTTTATAGTTCTATTAGTTGTTCTGTAATAAATGTTCAAAATGGTGGAGTAACTTTTGCCCCTCCCTATATAATGTTTACAATATTTTTCCAAAGTAATATTTGATTTAAGTCCATATAATTTTGAGTACACCGTATGAGATAGGAACCGTAGCTTGTTGGATAAATAAGCCATATGAACGAGAAAATTACCTCATGCCAACAGCTGAGCTCTGAGTCAAACAATCCAACATGGACACACTACAGTAGCTAGGAACACAAAGGCTGCGTGACGCTGACGATCTCTCAGCAACTCTGCAGCACCGCATCCCTAGATGGGATGCAACACAAGTCATGAGTAGAAAAGCATGTTCAAAACATTATGAAATTTTGAAGAACAATCACGGAAGCGATTAAATGCACGTAATTACCTAGTAATGCAAAATTTAATGTGTAATTGAACATCTTGAAACATCCATGCTCGGTTGGATATTACGAGTCAGAGGATTTAAATTCTAATTGATGCAATATGCTTAATATTTCCCTAATGTGTAATTTTCATTCCAATTCAAATGAAAGAGCTTATAAAAACATCAGCAAGACACTTTATCTTCTAGCTTATGAAACAGTATCAATATTAATAAACTCAAGAGACATTGAACGTAATTCAAAGCCATTTCGATCATTCGGTAGAATTTGTACATTTCTTAAATTTGGAAATAGAGTAACTGATAGGCATTTACAGGGTTGATCATGTAATGTCTATTTTAGTGAAAGACTATTACCTCTACTTCTGGTAATGTTAAAAATTTCTGTGAGATGATCAGGGTGAAATTAATCATAAATCAAGTTTTTGAATGCTAATGGCAATATGTTGAATTTATAAATATGGGCAATCAAGGCCATACAAAGAATAATTGTTGAGAAATGTGAAATTAAGTTCGTCAAATTTTTTACTTAGCTCTATTTCTTGATAAGATATAGTGGAAAATGGCCCCTGTAACTTCACAGGCATACTTTTGGCAAATGCAACGTAGACTTTTCAAAGTTAAAAATTTCTTATAAGCCCTGTCATTCTAAGTTTTTACTTCTAAGAATTATTAGTGTCAGTATAGTTTCTTTGTGACAATAACTTTAATGTGATTTTTCGTGCTCCCTACTTACCTGGCGCCTAGCGACTTTTGGCTGGTTCCAACAAAAACCACTCTCCGTGGTTGTACATTGCGCAGCCGTGCCGATATTGCATCAACGATTTTCCAGTGATCAAACGAGACTCCTAAAGAACCGTTCGCAGCGGTAATATAATCGTAGCGTCGACGTTGTAAAAAACGTGTACGGTTGTAGGCAGATTACGTCTAGGAGTGACACAAGTTTCAAAGCTTTCGTGTGTTTAGTTTGTGAGGCAAAATCGGTGGTGTTACGTCTTGAATGCACTTCGTATAACTTTTATAAGCTGGTGCAGCGCATTTAGTTGGTTCCGCCCATCATGTCATTAACGTTTGAATTGCTCAGCTGGCTGGTCGCCATCAACGAATGAATCAACTGTCAAGGTCCTCCTATGACCGAAAATAAAGCTGCATGAATACCAAATATTAATATTGTCATATACGTATGTAGTAGTGATATGTTAGAAGTTCTAGCATCTGATTAAAAAATTTTTATTTTCGTATTCGCCGTGCGGTAGTCGTATGAAAATAGCATTTAATTTTACGCATGCCCGCCTGTTTTCAATGTTTCACTAGGTCTCGATATTTCATGGTGATTAAGTTCGAATGAAATGATATTTTATTTTGCAGATTCTTGGCTGACAGCAGCGGTTGAGAAAAACCTTGCCTAGCATTATTCAAATTCAAAATATCAAGCCTTTCTTTTCCACACCCTTTATTACCGATAACTTTTTACGTGATGACCTGCACACAAAATGATCTAATAACCACTGGAGCGAACAAAAGCCAATAACACTTTTAGAAACGCTTGATTAATGGTAGAAAATTACAGGTCTACAAATGTGCTGCATAAATATTCTAAAGAGGTTTGTATTCCTTCATGTCACACGACATGACGCTGGACGACTTCTTAGCTGATGTATCCAATGACCTCCAATGATAATAGAGGATGCAAGTGGTTCGTTATCGTTTGAGACCAGCATGGACATTACCAGCCAACTAATGAGTTACAGAAATTTCTAAGTTCTATGGTGAAGAGTGTGAAATCAACATTCTGATAATTGCACATTTTCATACGTTTCTTTAAAAAAGTTTTCAAAGTATCAAAAGATTATCCAATTTGATACTACCGTTAGTCATATCTATGAAATACTGTGGTAATAATGATTTTTGAAAAAATACTCTGTAACAGAATATTTATAAATGATAGACACAATAATACTCCGGTATGTATCTTGAGAGCAAAATGGAACAATTTCGTTGTCCCATCTCTTGTAACAGATTATTACGTTTTGACTCGATTAATAAGAATAAAAATAATAATTATAATTCCTGATATAAATATACATTAATAATATTTATTTATTCTTCTCAGGTAATATTTGATTAAATTCCATGCACTGTTGAGCATAATTCTACCAAAAACCGTATGAAAAATTTGCTAGAGAAATGAACCCTCTGAGCGAGGAAATTACTTCATGCCAACAACTGAGCTCTGTGTCAGACGACCAACATGGACACTTCAGTAGCTAGGAACACAAAGGCTGCGTGACGCAGATGATCTCTCCGCAACTCGGCAGCGCTGCATCCTTAGATGGGATGTCATACAAGTCATGACAAGAAAAGCATGTTTAAAACATCGAAGAACAAATCCGAAAGCAATTGAATGCACCTGATTACCTAGTAATGCAGAATTTAATGTATACTTGGATATCATGAAGCATCCATGTTTGGTTGGGTATTTCGAGTCAGAGAGTTGAAATTCAAATTTGTGTAATATTCTTTGTTTCCTTAATATGTACTTTTCATTCCGATTCAGAGCAAAGAGATTTATAAAAAGGTCAGTATGTTGTATCAATATTGCTGATACAACATGTTGTATGCTGCTTCATAATTATGTTGTATCATATGAAGCAGCATCAATATTTACGAATACTCAAATGACATTGAACGTAATTCAAACCTAGTTCGGTCATTCGTAGAATTGATGCATTTTTTAAATTTGGCATGTAATAACTAAGTAAGCGATCACAGTGTTGATCATGTAATGTCTATTTCAGTGAAAGACACATCTACTTCTAGTACATTAAAAGTTCCTGTGAGATGAAGAGGTTGAAATTAATCATAAATCAAATTTTTGAATGCCAATGGAAGCATGTTGAATTTATGTATATATCAATGACTACTATGACCAGGACATGCACCGCCATGTAGCTGCCTACGGCAGCGGAGGCCAGTACACTGAGCTCTCAGTTATCCTCCATCTGTCACAGTGCGAACATTGTCGTAGTCTGTCGCGGCATTTCAGCTTCATTTCTAAGTGAATACTGTTCGTTTACAAAGTTTATTGCTAATTATATGTACTATAAATGCCGAACAAGTGTGGGATTGTGAACTGTCGGTGTAATTACAATAAGGAGAACAGGCGCCGCGTATTTCGCCTCCCGAAAGAGCAGTCTGAAAGACAGAAGTGGCTTGATGTACTTCTACCTCATGAAAATTTTGTTGTTAATCCAGACAAGTTTTTCATTTGTGCGATACACTGGGGTACTGACCCACCTTTGATCAAATTGCGTGGTGGTTCTATGTGACCTGGAATCCCTCCCAGTATCTTCAATGTGCCTGCTTCATGCCTGCCTTCTCCAAAACTTACACCTCGCCCGGCGAAAGTGGAAGACTAACAACTGAGATATTTTTTTCAGAAGGATAAGATTACTTCATTCGATACTTTCAAACCTGAACGTAACCTGCAGAAGCAGTACAAGAACTTGATTATTTCCAGATCGAAAGAAAGGCTTGTGTGTTTGTTCATGACCGACAACTTCAGTGAATGCAGCCTGTCGGTGATTGTCGAAAACAAGCCCACTTTGTGTTCCTCACTAACGCTCAGTGCGTTCAAGAACGGCATTAGTGTACCACTGTTTAAGACATTTCATCCCAACAATGGTTTGAGATCGTATACTCAGCTTGACAAAACTGTGCGCTTGGCAATGCACTATGACATCCCGTTTGACAAAACGATCGAAAATGTTGTCACTCTTCTTCAAGCTCACGCATCAGCCTGTGTCGACACCGAGAAGGAGAAAAAGTTGGTATTTTTGACACGTCAGTTGGAACTTTTATTACAGAAGCAGTTTTCCATGAATGATTATTGTTTTGGTTCTCAATCATACTCAAAGTGTAATTATGAACAGCTCAGAGACTTTTTGGTGCTGCCATGCAAACGCAAGCTGCAGTACATCACTTCATTTATTCTTCCTGAATTCTTCTATTGAATGTTCTATTGAATGAATTCCAGAACCTAGAGAAAGACCAGCAGAAGAATGCAGTCCTTCTTCAGACCTCTGTAAAGAAGGCCCGGTTGGCTGACTAATCGCTACATTTTGGTAGGTTTTTGCTTCTATATCTGTTTGTTTATTTGCGTGAATGTTTGTATGTTTGGTTGTTTGCATTGGAAAAGGTTTAACTATAATCAATTTGTAAAGTCTAAAACGGCAGCAACTCGGCTTTCTATAAAGTGGCCACTAAGCTTATACAATAATACATGTTAATTCCGGTTAAAATTGGTATTTCAAAGTATTACAGTGCTTTAAACCATTTAAAATTCACTGTAAAACCTTATTATCTTTTCTATTGCGTGAAAGAAGTAATTTATGATCAATTTGTACGATAGAAAATGTTATGTTACTTAGAATACAATGGTGTTACAATGATTACCTATATATATATATATATATATATATATATATATATATATATATATATATATATATAGGTAATCAAGGCCTATATAGCGAATAAGTTTGAGAAATGTGAAATTTCATTTTACTTATTCTTTACTTGGCTCTCTGTTTCTTGTCACGATTAAGCGGAAGATGGTTGCTGTCACTTTACGGGCGTATGTCTGGCAAATTCAACTTTGACTTCTTTAAGAAGGAAATTTTTGAAACGTCAGGTTATTCCAATTTTTGCCTGTACGAATTATTAGTCTCAGTGCTCACCTGTCTTCAGAACGGTGAAATAATGAAAGCAATTTTACCGTTAGTAGCTTTATTCTCGTTTTTACATCAGAATTTTCAAGGATTAATTTTTTGATTTTTGTTTGTTTACTTTTCACTTCTCAAAGAAATTCATGCGGCTAGAATTTTTATTTAGAAGTACATTATCAAAAAATAGAGTATACAAGTGTAATTTAATTGAGGAAACTTTTATTCACAAATGTGCTATCTTGTTAATAAATATTTTTGAACTCAAACCTGATAAAATATTATCAATTATTTACAAAAGGCAGGATATATTGGAGTGAAATAAATGTCCTCTTTAAAATTATTATGATCATTAAACTGCATGATGATATCGATACCTGACAAGCAGATCTGAAGAATATATATGTCAGGGTATCAGCTTTATTTATTTGGCTTGGTGAAGACTTGTAGGCCTCTGTAGAGGGAATGTCGGTCTTCAGGTGCCACAATAGTCATCACCTCCAACCTCACCGTGGAAATATTTACGGTTATAACATTTGAAATTTACTTTATTAAGACTGAATAAAATATAAACACACTGAATAGACAAAATAAAACTCTCCTGTGTAATTATTTAGAATTTATGATGAGAAACTGAAGGGCATGTGAGGCAGAGTTCAACCGATACACGCAAAGAGCGTTTGAGTGCGCGACAGTGAAATACAGTTGAACAAAACAATGCATTTTAAAAATATCGGGTATCGTGTTTCGGCTGAATGCT
>VCRD01002547.1:3341-58703 GCA_006783055.1 Trinorchestia longiramus | reverse complement strand
TTTAATGTACTAGAAGTAGATGTGTCTTTCACTGAAATAGACATTACATGATCAACACTGTGATCGCTTACTTAGTTATTACATGCCAAATTTAAAAAATGCATCAATTCTACGTATGACCGAACTAGGTTTGAATTACGTTCAATGTCATTTGAGTATTCGTAAATATTGATGCTGCTTCATATGATACAACATAATTATGAAGCAGCATACAACATGTTGTATCAGCAATATTGATACAACATACTGACCTTTTTATAAATCTCTTTGCTTTGAATTGGAATGAAAAGTACATATTAAGGAAACAAAGAATGTTACACAAATTTGAATTTTAACTCTCTGACTCGAAATACCCAACCAAACATGGATGCTTCATGATATCCAAGTATACATTAAATTCTGCGTTACTAGGTAATCAGGTGCATTCAATTGCTTTCGGATTTGTTCTTCGATGTTTTAAACATGCTTTTCTTGTCATGACTTGCATGACATCCCATCTAAGAATGCAGCGCTGCCGAATTGCGGAGAGATCATCAGCGTCACGCAGCCTTTGTGTTCCTAGCTACTGAAGTGTCCATGTTGGTCGTCTGACACAGAGCTCAGTTGTTGGCATGAAGTAATTTCCTCGCTCAGAGGGTTCATTTCTCTAGCAAATTTTTCATACGGTTTTTGGTAGAATTATGCTCAACAGTGCATGGAATTTAATCAAATATTACCTGAGAAGAATAAATAAATATTATTAATGTATATTTATATCAGGAATTATGATTATTATTTTTATTCTTATTAATCGAGTCAAAACGTAATAATCTGTTACAAGAGATGGGACAACGAAATTGTTCCATTTTGCTCTCAAGATACATACCGGAGTATTATTGTCTCTATCATTTATAAATATTCTGTTACAGAGTATTTTTTCAAAAATCATTATTACCACAGTATTTCATAGAGATGACTAACGGTAGTATCAAATTGGATAATCTTTTGATACTCTGAAAACTTTTTTAATGAAACGTATGAAAATGTGCAATTATCAGAATGTTGATTTCACACTCTTCACCATAGAACTTAGAAATTTCTGTAACTCATTAGTTGGCTGGTAATGTCCATGCAGGTCTCAAACGATAACGAACCACTTGCATCCTCTATTATCATTAGAGGTCATTGGATACATCAGCTAAGAAATCGTCCAGCGTCATGTCGTGCGACACGAAGGAATACAAACCTCTTTAGAATATTTATGCAGCACATTTGTAGACCTGTAATTTTTTACCATTAATCAAGCGTTTCTAAGAGTGTTATTGGCTTTTGTTCGCACCAGTGGTTATTAGATCTGTTTGTGTGCAGGTCATCACGTAAAAAGTTATCGGTAATAAAGGGTGTGGAAAAGAAAGGCTTGATATTTTGAATTTGAATAATGCTAGGCAAGGTTTTTCTCAACCGCTGCTGTCAGCCAAGAATCTGCAGAATAAAATATCATTTCATTCGAACTTAATCACCATGAAATATCGAGACCTAGTGAAATATTGAAAACAGGCGGGCATGCGTAAAATTAAATGCTATTTTCATACGACTACCGCACGGCGAATACGAAAATAAAATTTTTTTAATCAGATGCTAGAACTTCTAACATATCACTACTGCATATATGACAATATTAATATTTGGTATTCATGCAGCTTTATTTTCGGTCATAGGAGGACCTTGACAGTTGATTCATTCGTTGATGGCGACCAGCCAGCTGAGCAATTCAAACGTTAATGACATGATGGGCGGAACCAACTAAATGCGCTGCACCAGCTTATAAAAGTTATACGAAGTGCATTCAAGACGTAACACCACCGATTTTGCCTCACAAACTAAACACACGAAAGCTTTGAAACTTGTGTCACTCCTAGACGTAATCTGCCTACAACCGTACACGTTTTTTACAACGTCGACGCTACGATTATATTACCGCTGCGAACGGTTCTTTAGGAGTCTCGTTTGATCACTGGAAAATCGTTGATGCAATATCGGCACGGCTGCGCAATGTACAACCACGGAGAGTGGTTTTTGTTGGAACCAGCCAAAAGTCGCTAGGCGCCAGGTAAGTAGGGAGCACGAAAAATCACATTAAAGTTATTGTCACAAAGAAACTATACTGACACTAATAATTCTTAGAAGTAAAAACTTAGAATGACAGGGCTTATAAGAAATTTTTAACTTTGAAAAGTCTACGTTGCATTTGCCAAAAGTATGCCTGTGAAGTTACAGGGGCCATTTTCCACTATATCTTATCAAGAAATAGAGCTAAGTAAAAAATTTGACGAACTTAATTTCACATTTCTCAACAATTATTCTTTGTATGGCCTTGATTGCCCATATTTATATATTCAACATACTTCCATTAGCATTCAAAAACTTGATTTATGATTAATTTCACCCTGATCATCTCACAGAAATTTTTAACATTACTAGAAGTAGAGGTTATAGTCTTTCACTAAAATAGACATTACATGATCAACCCTGTAATTGCCTATCGAAATGGCTTTGAATTACGTTCAATGTCACTTGAGTTTATTAATATTGATACTGCTTCATAAGTTAGAAGATAAAGTGTCTTGCTGATGTTTTTATAAAGCTCTTTCATTTGAATTGGAATAAAAATTACACATTAGGGAAATATTAAGAATATTGCATCAATTAGAATTTAAATCCTCTGATTCTTAATATCCGACCGAGCATGGATGTATCAAGATGTTCAATTACACATTAAATTTTGCATTACTAGGTAATTACGTGCATTTAATCGCTTCCGTAATTGTTCTTCAAAATTTCATAATGTTTTGAACATGCTTTTCTACTCATGACTTGTGTTGCATCCCATCTAGGGATGCGGCGCTGCAGAGTTGCTGAGAGATCGTCAGCGTCACGCAGCCTTTGTGTTCCTAGCTACTGTAGTGTGTCCATGTTGGGTTGTTTGGGCTCAGCTGTTGGCATGAGGTAATTTTCTCGTTCATATGGCTTATTTATCCAACAAGCTTCTCATATGGTTCCTATCTCATACGGTGTACTCAAAATTACATGGGCTTAAATCAAATATTAATTTGGAAAAATATTGTAAACATTATATAGGGAGGGGCAAAAGTTACTCCACCATTTTGAACATTTATTATAGAACAACTAATAGAACTATAAAAATACATTACATATGAAATAAAAGAGCTGAAGGTTTTATCCTGTACCAATGATACAGATTGGAAGAATATTATGTAACCAAAATTTACACAATTATCATATCCTAAAAATGTCAAAATAATGCAAGGACTAATGTGCGAAGATAGTGGGAAGTTATTTATCCCGCATTAGATCGTTAGTTACAGCACACAGAGACTTTGTAATAACATTTAATCAACAAAGGCCTACCAAAAATTGCACTATTACAATTATTTCCAGATTTAGAGATTTCGGCTCAACAGCAGACAAAGAACCATTCGAAACGACCGAGATCGAAACGACCAAGATCGAAACGAAATGCACGTATAATTTTACGTGTTTCATTGAGTAGTGCAGCAGATTTAAAAACGTCCACCAGACAACGTTCCAGTCACCTAGGCATTTCACGAAGATCTTTGCAACGCATCCAAACAAAAGATTTAAATCTGTTTCCGTATAAAATTCAAGCAACACAATTGAAGTTCGCATACTATCAACAAATAAATAACTTCGTACGTGCATTCCTATGCCTTACGAATGATAAGACTTTTATCTCATACCTAATCATGTCTGATGAGGCCCATTCCCTGATAAGGGATCAACGTTCCGAACTGGAACATTTTCTAGTCGACATTTTCAAATCTACTGCTACACTCAACATAACACGCCGAATTAAGCATGCATTTTGTATCGATCTCGGGCTGTCAGGGCGTTCTTTGTCTGCAGTAGAGCCAAAATCTCTGAATCTTTAAATCATTTCACTAATGTAATGTTTGGAAGGCCTTTGTTGATTAAATATTCTTACGAAGTCCCTCTGTACTGCAATTAACGATCTATTGCGAGAGAAATAATTGACCACTATTTTTGCTCGTTGGTGCTTGCTGTATTTTTTGGAGATAATTGGGTAATTTTTGATCACAAAACATGCTTCAAATCAGTATCATCGATACAGGAAGAATTTTAAAGATTTTCTATTTTATTTTATCTGCAATGAATTTTCACACCTATAATAGTTCTCGTGTAATGAATATTCAAAGGGGAAAGAGACTTTTACGTCACCCTGTATAATACACTTCGTATCTGCTCCATCTCTCATTATATATGTATGTGTGTGTCCGTCTCATTTTGTCCAGTTCATTATTGAAGAGAAATTATTGAACTGAAATCAGAACGGGTAAACATATGTTATAAACATTGAATTGTGGATACCAAAGGTGCTAAATTACTACGCAGGGTATCCACAAAACATGTATACATCGTTATCAAGGATATCAATATCAAAGTTCCAAAATTGTTCCTTTTGGTTGATTGATTTTGAAACAATATCGGCATCGTTGATACCGATGTATACATTTTTATGGGACACCCTGTATAATACGCTACTGTTTCACGTTATTAGCCTTCTTCTCCTACACTGCCATGTTTTCGGTAGGCTGGATTCAGAATAGAAGTAATGTATATTTTCATGAAAAATATTCATTTAAAACGACAATTCTTTATAAATCTTTAATATATTCGTTTTTATATTAGTGTCAGATAGGTCAAATCTAAACAGTGGAATTTTGACGGGAGCTATCTGGTATGTATATAGAGAATAATATTTATTTTTATTAATATGGATAGTATAGAAACGTAATAATCTGTTACGCGAAATGAAACAACGCAATTGTTCTATTTTGCTATCAAGGAAGATACGGAAGGACTATTGTGTCTATCATTTATAAATCATATGTGGAATAGATATTAATAAAATTACTCATAACCTCAGTATTCTACAGTGAAGATTTAGATTAGTATCAAATTGGATAATCTGTAAATACTCTGAGAACTTTCTATTGAAGTGTATGAAAATATGTAAGTATTAGTTTGCTGAATTTACACTCTTCAGCATGGAACTCAGAAATATCAGTGACTCATTAGTTAGCTGGTAATGTCTATTCAGGTCTCAAACGATGATGAAGTTCTTGCATGACTTATCATCTTTAGAGGTCATTAATTATATTAGCTAATTAGTCATCACGCGTCATGTCGTGTGACAAGTTAGAATTCAAACATCGTTAGTGTATTTACGTAGGACATCTGTAGACCTGTAATTTTCTACCATTAATCAAGCCTTTTTAAGAGTGTTAATGGCTTTGGTTTGTACAATTGTACATTAGCTCTTTTTGTATGCAAGTTATCACGTAAGAAGTTATCTGTAATGGAGGGAACTGTGATGAGAGCCTTGATATTTTGAATTTGAATGATAATAGCTAGTCTTTCTCAACAGTTGTTGCTGCTAGAAAAAAATCTGCTGAATAAATTATCATTTCATCCGAACTTAACTACTAAAAAATATCAAGACCTAATGAAACGTTGAAAAAAGACGGACAAGCTGAAAATTTTCGGTTATTTTCATACAACATCCACACAGCGTTGGAAGAGGGCTCCAACTCACGGATTTAAAAAGTTTTAGAATACGAAGATACAATTTTTGAACCATTCATTAATAATTTCCGATATATCACTTCTAGATATTTGATGATAGGAACATTTGGTGCCCATATTGCCTCATTCTCGATCATAGTAGGACCCTCGCAACTGACTCGTTCGCTGACGGTGAACAGCCAACTCCGCAATGCAAAAATGAGTGACATAGTCGGCGGAACTAACTTAGTGCATGTAGAAGCAATACGAAGTGCATTCAAGTTATAACACCTGCAAAAAATTTCAAAAATTAATGACGCAAGAACTGCAAAAATAGGGTCCCTCCTCGACGTAATCTCTATGCAGTCGTACGCATTTTCCACACCGTCGGCGCCGCAGCGAAAGCTTTTTTAGGAGTCTGGTTTGACCATTAGAAAATTGCTTATTCAATAGCAGCACGGTTAGTGGACGTAAGACCACGAAGAGTGTTTTCATAATTGAAAACAGCCAAAAGTCGCTATGAGCCTGGTCAAGTGAAAAGGGAGTATGAGAAATCCCTTCATAGTTATAGTCACGAAGAAACTGCAGCTTTGTGTTCGCCCGGTGTACTAGTGCATTGTCTTGGTGAAAAACCACACGTCCTGGCTCTCCTGGTAAGGAGCTTGTTCTTCGAAACACCTTGGTAGCACGCATCAGTCCCCGTACTACCCTTTGGAACGCAATGAGTAATGATTACGCCATCACTGTCCTAGAACATCGTTACCAACTTTTTTTCAGTACTAAAGCTTACCTGAAATATTTTAGCTGTATTAAGTTTGTAGAATTTTATTGAGCTGACTAGCTCTTCGTCTCAGGATGACTAGCGCTTCGTCATCCATGTATCATCCATTGTCGCAATCCATAAAGAGAAAGTTTCATTCATGCTGTCATCACGTGTCAACATTGCATGGTGACATGTGACGCGCGCAACCTTAGTGTCGTCTGTCAGCATTTGCGGTACCCACCTGGAGGACACTCCTAGAATTTTCAGGTTTTCTTTCAGAATTGTGTGCACAAATTCCAAGGAAATGTCCACACTCATTAGACGGTCCTATACAACTTTCTCCACTCGCCCGATCATGTGAGACTGGCTGGTGTGAGAACTAGATTGTCTGGATTTGTCGCCATACGACGTTCTGCTTTCTTTGAACTTTCGTACCTACAAATGAAAATTAGACACATCCATGACACCATGACCATATGTCTCACTCAAGTAGCAATGAATTTCAACCGGTGTCACACCACTCGAATAAAGAAAACGATTGATTACACACTGTTTTGTAATGGAAATGTCTCCACTTTGCGTACCAGAAACAGTGATCACTGTCGCTGCAATCGCTAGAGCTTTGTGTGTCGTACAGTGCAGTCATCCCTGTTAAACATCCAAAACGCGAACAAGCGTATTTTAAAACAAAATGCATGTTTCCATCTGTTTCCAGTATTGAGAAGAAATCAGATTTGTTATAACTAGAATGCACCTCGTAAATCAAAGATGATTGCAAGGAGGTTGAACATTTCTGAAGCCGACTTTTTGTTTAAAGATTGCACACTGTTTTTTTGATAAATTCAAGCAAAGTGTCGACACATTTCTTTTAGTCTTTTTGGATAAAGCTTTTGAAATGCAACGCGTGGGAAAAATTAAGTTAATTTTAAATTTCCAGGTAAATATCTTGTTGATCAACGAATTATTGTATATTGATAGTATTAGTGTTATTGCATACATAAAACAATGCAATGAACGCGTGGAGCAGGAGCAGCATAGATAGATCAAACATCATACGCACAAGATGACTGCTAGGGTTACAACAAACACATATACAGGGTGTCCTAGAAGTAACTGATCCTTTTGATTTGCTAATAAACCGAAAACTATTAAAGCTAGGATATTGAAACTTGTTTTATTCGAAAGAAAAACCTTTTTATGGCACAATAGGATACTTGGTATCCTATTAACGAACCAGCTTGACATTTAATTTTTGCTGTATTGCAAACCTTTAATTTTTATCATGTCTCCATGCAGCGAAGAACAAAGAATAAGAATTTTGCAAATCTACACACGGACAATGTCAACAACAGAAGTGAAACGTGATTGCAGAAATTATTTCAGAACAACAACCAGTCCTTCGAAGAACACAATTAAATCGGTGTATCGAAAATTTACGGACACTGAAAATGTTAATGATAAACAACGATCTGGAATATTCGGAATAATTAACACGACTGAGATAATCATTAGGCAATAACTGTTGGGTTAATTTTATTTTGTAAGGATATAACTTCGTCTTTTTTAAGAATGCGGTGTAATGTCGATCGGGAAATAGATAATTGAGTTGAACGTTTTCTGATGGAGGCTTTAGGATTATCTGTAACACTTGCAGAAACTCGTTCGATTACAGCTTCAGTTCGAGTTGATTTTAATCTTCCAGATCGTTGTTTATCATTAACATTTCCAGTGCCCGTAAATTTTCGGGACACCGATTTAATTGTGTTCTTCGAAGGACTGGTTGTTGTTCTGAAATAATTTCTGTAATCACGTTGCACTTCTGTTGTTGAAATTGTCCGTGTGTAGATTCGCAAAATTCTTATTCTTTCATCTTTGCTGTATGGAGACATGATGAAAATTAAGGGTTTGCAATGAAGCAAAAATAAAATGTCAAGCTGGTTCGTAAATAGGACACAAAGTATCCTATTGCGCCATAAAAAGGTTTTTCTTTCGAATAAAACAAGTTTCAATATCCTAGCGTTAATAGTTTTCGGTTTATTAAAAAATCAAAAGGGTCAGTTACTTCTGGGACACCCTGTACTTGTAGACAAGAAACTAAAGCACCTGAAGCCTTACTAAGAAAAAAGAGATTTTGTAGAAAGATGTTTAAAAATTGCAGTTTTTGTGAAAGCATGCACATTCAGTAAACAATTATACTTATTGCTAGCCTCTAACTCCATTTTCGATTTAGTACATGCGTGTTTATGGTTCTATTCCTAACATTTTAGTTTGAAAAATACAGAGCTATCGTTTCTATAGCATTAGTACAAAAACCAATTTAAGTTATTCAGGCATTAATTTAGCCAAGCATCTTCACTATGGTACACTCAACTAACGTAATTGCAATCCTGTGTGTAAGCTCAATATACATCCCAAAATTCTTGTCATGGTATCCACTTCCATATATTGTGAGAGAACTAATAAAAATTGAATATACTTGTGATAGATATTAGATTAATGTATAATTACACAAGTTGTAGGATACATGATTCCTTTTTAATTCGTAATAGATTTCAGTCTTCCGAGTACACACGATCTTCTAGCATTGAAGTCTTGTTGCGCACATTTTTCCACAATTTGGACGTTTCATCACTTGGCACTTTACGTGAGAGTTGCTGAGCTTAGTGGTTGAAATCATCGAATAAGTCTGTTTATAGCATACGACAACATTGTGCAAGTTTTTTTGTGCTCAAGTAACTTGCTGATAAATATTAACAATTTAGAAATTATGTTCAACATCTCTCATGTCCTTGCACCTCTTATCCTTATAGTGATGCTCTCTTAACTCCCAGAGTATGTACATATCGCCTCAAAATGGCTGATGATTTTTTGTCAGTGTACGAGTACTGTTCATATTTTTAATTATGAAATTATATTATAAGGGTAAGTGCTAGACGTTTTTTCCTTGCTCCTAGCTGAACAAAAAGATGGTTCGCATAATTTTTGTGTATACCGTATACTTCCAGGAATTGCCAACTTCATGTCGAGTTTTTGTAATCGCAATTGCAAGTCCATCTATATTTAATGTATGAATAAATCATTAGCGTTAAATATTTGCTCTAAAAGGAAGACATATATACATTGAAGAACAAGCGAGCCCACATTTGCCGATCAGGTAACGTCCACTCCAGTAGTCGAGCGAGTGTTGTTGTAGTAAGTTGAAGAGCTAGAGCCAACTCACTACTCGAGAATAATTCTTCAGCGGGTCACATTCTCACCCAACGAAACTCAGAGTCTGTGAAGAATTTATAATCACAATGTAATTTTAGAAATTATGGAAATAAAAAATATCTGTTTATCTCAATGCCTGATTACTTAATTTCGTGAATAATTTAAGAGTTGTCTAGAACACTAGCCTTACGGTAGTTTACACCAGGGATTAACAATTCTTAAACAGAATTTGTTTTTCGGCTCTAGTCATATATACATTTTACTAAATTTTAAACTTTCAGCTGATCTTAAAGTGTGAAAGAAAATGATGAGTGTTTGAAAATGGTATTAAGGATAAAGGTGGCTTAATTTTCATTAAATACTGATTATATGAAGTTCAAGTTTTTATGTTTTCAGAAACCATCTAGCATAAACCTTTATTATTTTTATATTTGCTTTTAGTATACGCTGGAACGTCTACGATGAACCGAATCAAGTTTCTCCCTCTGTGTCTCTCGGTAAGTAATTAGCTTACGCTAGTTTTTCTCCTGTAAGAAAATTGAGTGCGAGTTTCTGGAATTTTTCTCGTATTTCCAACAAGGTTTAACATGCTCCTACGAATTGAAGTTTTTGATACATAAGTAAGATATAGTTCCTTATCTAATTCTAATGTACATTCCTTGTGTAATATTGAGATGTTTTCATTTGCTATACATTTGGTTATCTTCACTGATTAGCCTATAATATGTGCCGCACTCATAACTGACAAATAAATCTTTGACACAGATTTTAAATATATTCCCGACGTATTATTTGCAACTACATCGTGCAGTGTAAAAGTCTTTAAAATTCAAAAATAATTTTGAGACAACGTTCACTGCATGAACAATTCTGCATATTTTGGCCGCAATTTCCACAACACATTACCTACTCTCGAGTAGACTTGGCTTGGTCAGGGTAAAGTTCTACTTTAATTCAAGACACACTCGCTGTTATCCATAATGAATTGAAAATAAGGAGCAGATTAAACATTAATTTTGTAACCGACACACTAATGCATTTAATAAGACGCCTTGGAGTAAAACCGTACTGAGAAAATACAGTGGTTGCTGCACATAGAGAGTCACACTTTCTATTATTACCCATTTAAAAACCTAACAATGTACACCATTGTATGTACATAAATTTGTCATTTTCTTTCCACAAAATATTGTTATAGAATAGACACCCACAGCCCGTCTGACAATAACAATAAAATAATGTCGAGTGATTTTCATATACAAGTACAAACTGGGTCACTCTGGACTGGAAACCGATTCATTTTAGCATCAACTCGTATCATGTGATAAGAAATAGCCACTCTTTGACAACAACAGATGAACAAGACAGTGGTTAGAAACAGGAAAGTTAACACAAACACTACTCAAAACCACCACTGCACATTAAAATGTTGATCATCACTATGGTGGTTTTGAATGGGTTAGTTATTTATTCCTTTTTACCGATTAGTTCATACGGTAACCACATTAAAGTATGGTCATATAATTGATTCTATATGCAAAATTTTCAAAAACACAACCCAGACTATGGAATAGAGATGGTCAAATTTGCCCCATGACAATGCATGCCCTCATACTCTTCAAGCTCTCCACACAAAAGTTAAAAAGCTTGAATATATTTTGCAGCTTCCTCGCTATTTTCCAAATACCTTTCCCTCTGGTTATTACTTATTGAATCATTTTGATCTTTTAATGCACAATAAAACATTTTTAAATACAAAAACTATAATTGAACAATTTGGACGGTTTATTACAGCAAAAGATGAATGTTTTTAAGGATAATATATTACTTAAAGAATCGTTAGAGAAAGGTCATAAATAGACTTGGATCACATATTGATTGCATGAAGAAGTTTTTTAGCACTTTATAGGTCACCGTGCAAATACGATATTCCATGTTGGATAACATAATGATAACGAGTAGCTTGAACGTTGCAGAAAAAGGCGTAAAAAACTTTGAATGAAATCGTTCAGAATGACTCCAAGCCAGTAGCATAAAAAGTGATTGCTATAGATATGTATGTATTACACAATCTACCTTAAAATATCGGTAATTATGGTCAACTTGAGTTAATGCTCCCCCTTGAATGTATGAGACCTGTCATCTATGAGTTTGTGTCACCACTTTCCAAAAGCTACTCGACAATTTTGCTCACTTGCTTTTTGACTTATCGATTAGTATGTGCCAAACTTCTGTTGAATTTCTAAAAAATACTTTATATGATACGAGTTTAAGGAACAGTTCTGTGTTAATTAAGTGTGCAGCGTTAAGAAATAAATGCTATATGTCACAATTTCTGTCAATTATATTAGAGCGGATATTTTTTAATCTTGCCTCATCAACGATCAGCGAATTTTTGTTGTACATGAATCCATAATAGAATAACAAATTAACTGCTTTTCGCTGTCTTTCTAGGTTGCAGTCATGCAAAGTCCTGTGAGCTCCAGTAACGAGGAGCCTTTCGGACCAAGTCTTCCTGATGATACGGTAGATTTTCAGTTAGCTATTTTGTGTTGCAGTGTGTCATTGTAATGCAAGGAACAGTTCATAGAATTCAAATTGATCTTAAGACCGGATAGAGAACAAATGAATCAACCAAGTGTGGGCATCACTGGGAGAGCCAGTTTGTCAAAACAGACCCGTACGCTTGGCAGGTAGTCACACTCTAATCGAGGTGACTGACCGTTCAAAGTTAAACTCTCTTATTACATGCATGCACTAGGAAATTCTTCATTGCATCCACAACAATCATGTTGTATTATTCATTCAACCCTACAAGATAGCTTAGATCGGAGTCTTCTTCAACACACCTAGTATTTCACTGGTTCTCTCCATACTGTCCATAAACTACACCAATAAAATTCTCTCTCTTGTTCATATTTACTACATTCTAGGACAAGATATTCAATTATTCCCTTTGCTTCTTTGTTACATTGCATACATAACCTCTTATTCCCTTCATTCCACCACTACGTAATCTTATTCACACTCAATACTTTTCTTTCATTTTCTAGGACTATACTTTTTTGGTAATCTTTCAATTTCCTTCTTTCTTCTTTTGCAATCTCAATCCGATCCTTACCTTCCATTATTTCTCAATAACCAGTCGTTCATAGGTCTCCCAATTCTGACTTAAACAATTTTATGAATCTTTAGCTATTAAAATGGTTTGTTTAGTCCCCTTTTTATTCTCCATTCGATTGATTCTCAGTTTATGGTTAAACACCGTCCGTATCATACTTTCAAAAAACTAACTCCAACCCTACATTCCCTTTAATTGCTTCAACAGTCATTCATTTTAGGGCACCCACTGCCAAACGCCCTACCCATTTCTACACTACCTCCAACTTTTCAAGGTCTTCTCCAGTCCATGGCGTAACATTCATGTCATACATTACATTAGGTACAGCAACATAATTCCGTATTCCTTAAGCACATTCATATTTTTTTCTATGTTAGTTTTGTATGAGTGGCTACACTGCTTAGTCTTCCCCACCACTGCATAGCTTTTGCCTCTTTCTTCAATTTTTCTCATGTACAGCCATCTTCACTCAACATACATCCTTGGTACTTATATTCCTTAGTTCTGACTATTTTAACTTCGCATATATTTCACTCTTTATCTGTGCCAGCTTCATCGATATTTATAACCAGACTTTATTTCTATTTCCTCCTAATTTTAGCTTGAAATCTTTATGATACGAACTCGCAACCTCAACCATCGTTTGTAGTTCTTGCTCTAATTCACTAACCACAACAATGTCGTTAGTACAATGTCGTCAGTACAGAACAAACAACTCAATTTCTTCCATCCAACTTTCAGTCCCAAACCATTCATTCTCAGGCTGACAGCTGATTCTACTGTGTATAAACCAAACCATCAGGAATACAGAATACAACTCTGTCTCATTCCTCTTACACTTTTCACCTGCCCAGTCGCTAAATTGCCCAGTCACTAAATCGCCCAGTCACTAAATCTCCCAGTCGGAAGATCACACTTGTTCACACAGACTTCTCACAATGTTCTCACAATGATTCCAGGATGTCTAATAATCTCAAACGTTTCACTTAGTCATACGCCTTCTCAGTAACAAGAATACCAGATACACCAGATGTTAGGGAGCATGACATAATCTTCACTACTCACAACTCCTAAAACCATCACAGTAGCCGGAAATTTGGTGTGCATCACCCTGGGTACTTCAAAAGGATATGCATATATAATAAAAATTTGTTATCTGAAACAAGAAAATTATACTAAATATGATTAGAGTGTGTAATGAACTGCAAACATCATATCCTTATATAGTTTTGCACTCTGTATTTCAAAATGTAGTGAGAAAACTAGGAGCAGCATCATAAAATGTTTTTAATTTATTCCAGATATTTCTTTCTCGCAACTTCCCTATGAGCACAAATAATTTATGATGAAAATTTTTAAAAAACAGAAAAACTTTGATATATCAACTAGTTCACTTCACATTAGGGTGTCCTACTTAATTTTTTTATTTTAACAGGTTTTTAAACTTATTCCTACGTCGATCATAACGGTGATGCTTACGGTTGTAGAAAATCGCCATGGCGACGCTGAGACAAGCGAAGAATGCCAACAACGAGCTATTTTGAACGGTAAAATTTCGTTACAGTAATTACTTTCGTTCATTGCAACTTGATGGCTACAAAATTGTATGATACGATTATCAGTGGCTTATTTTAGTGTACTTTGGTTCAGCATGTGGCTAATCCAGATGATATAGATAACTGTTTACTTTATCTACTTTTAGTTCACTAGTGTATCAAAACTCATTCAGGCTAAGTCTTAATTGAATTCGTGCACATTTCAGTCCTTGGAAGATAAAGAGCTGATAGCGACTGTCATTCTGTGAACCTTGGTGAATTAGCTTTCCTTCTTAGATGCCCAGCTTGTCTCGTAGGGGTGTAAGTGCCCAAATGATTCGTGCCCTTCAAAGCGTACCTGCTTTTTCATTCAATTGATACATCAAAACTTATGACAAAGTTAACAACACAACAGTGATATTGTGTTGTAGGGTTAGTTTTTCTCTGGTTCAGTGGTTAAGAGTGTGTATTTTTTCCTATACTCTTTCCCCTCTCAAATAAATTAAATGATCTACTGCAGGAGTGATTTCGTCTCTGTTATTTCTTACGTTGTATTTAAATGCAGTTGCTGTTGCTCCTACCCATTATGGAGAGCTGAGTCACTGTCATGGTAGAAGTTTACAACTTTATATGCCTTTGCAAAGCAATACAATGGAAAACACCTAATTTTGGTAGAAGCGGTGATAAATGCATTGATATTTATACTCTAGTAAGTACAATATTATTTATTACAGCAAATATAACAATAATAATCGACCCATTAGATGGGTTGAATTCTTTGGAGCGGCTCTCGTTCCTCGCTACCAGTTTCCTTCATATTCTGAAGCTAACAGAACACACAATACTCTGCCTTAAAGTGGTTCAAAAGTTTGCTCGCGTAAAATATGCTTCTGTAATTATTTGTCCAATAGAATAGAATAAAGCTATATAAACGAGTTGTTTTGTCCATACCTTGGCTACTACCCAAGTCCCATACCGTCTAAAGTAATGAGATCAATCACGCATCTACACCTCAGCCTTCGTTTATATTTTTATTTTCACATGAATGCCAGGCAACAGTCATACAGAATACTTAAAAGATACCAAACAGAACCTTATCGTCAGTAGCACATCCGCACCTAAAGCGCTGTTTAGTGGAAGACAAAATTTACAAAGTGAGTAAAGAAATGCAGTTTCAGCCCAAGCAAAAACTAGCCTGAGGAGCTTTGACAAATACATGAATTACGAACCATTCAGAAGAAACACTATTAGACCATTGATCGACCCTGACAGCTAAAGTCAAACAGACAACAAAAGCATAGCGAGAATTTTTGATGCATACTTCACTTTCGAGTTCACTTGATAATTCTCGACTGAAATTACGCAACCTCACGCCCTAAATCACCAGACAATACTGAAAGACAGTTTATTTATAGTATATAAGGTGAAAAATAGCTTAGCCTTCTACTTCTAAGGGAACATAAATCAACCGGGCCTGACTTCGTAGCTCGCTGAATGTACAAAGAAACAGTTGAAATAAGTAGTGAACCCTCATCAACATCTTCAATCGATTGCTTGAAACTGGAATTACTCCAGAGGCTTAGAAGTAAACCAATATCATTCTTATTCCTAAAAAGGTGGGCAAACGAGCATTGTAGCCTCATGGGAGGTTATAATGCGTTTTTTATCATATATTGTTATGTTTTTCCCACCTCTTCACTCCTACAGCTTCCATCGATGCTGTAATTCATAAGTTTAAGACCAGGTAGACCTCCTACGTGAATCAACACGAAATACTAATATATAGGTTCCCTCGAAACCAAATGCTTCTGAAACAAAGTCAAAGAAGAAACGATATAGCAAAAAATCGGTGACTTTTTAGGACATGTAGTGTATTATTATAAAAACAAATTTGAATCACTCAATTCACTTGATCAATACTTCACTAAAACGTAGTACAAAAGTTTTTTTCCTGATGTAGAGGGGTTTAATAACCTAATCAGAACTTGTTTAAGCTTCAATACATATGCCTTCGTGTTTTTGTCCCGTAGAAATTATAATATTTATTAGCAATGCATTTTCTTCTTGTAAGTAGGTACTTATTTTGGAAAACTTTATGAAAAAAGGTTCATAGTTGTGAAACTGTAACACAATATATTAAGCCCATATTCAATATTGCTTTCAATATTAGTGGAGCTAAAATTGTTGCGTTGGAATGAATATCAGTACAATTTTTAAAATCTCACACTATCAAAACATGATAATAACACGTAACTTATGGTTATTAAACTTACTTTCTACGTGACTCTTTCTTTCTATGCTTAGAGAAATTTAAGAAAAATAATTAATTATTTAAAACGAACATACAATTGATCGACATGAGATCGTTGCACAATTATGTTTCGCAGCGAAAGCAGGTAGTCACGGCTAATTAATTATCATAAGATACTTAAAAATTAAATTAAACTCAAGATAATTTGAATTCAACTCAATGATAATATTGCATTACAAAACCCAAAAACTGTAACGATAGAACATATATTTTACCTTAATTTTTTAGTGTGTTTATGGTTTCATCAATTTATTACGCATGCTCTCCTACGACACTTGGCGTTCTATTTCCATTCTGTTTAGGCATACAATACAGCTTCACTAAGCATCTAAATTCTTCTATGCCAATGCATGTCATACAACTATGCAAGTCATTCTGAACTAATGTACCTGATTTTACTTGTATAATCTAATGAGGTGTCATAGTGAGACACATTTGTGGATAGCGATAATGTTATGAATGTCATGTAAGGAAATCAGTTCAGTTATCTTTAGCTCCTTGCAGGTGCCCACTTTTTCTTGTTTCGACAAGACTACTGCAACTACGGAACGTTGCTGTATCCTATCTGCAGCACTCCGAGTGGAAATCAATACGAATTACATGTCGCAGAAAAGTTTGTGACAGATGGAAGCCCAAGCGACGGTAAGTAAAAATGTGGTTAATCAGGGCAAATTCACATCAAAATTTAGTGTTCCTAATACCAATAAGTCAAACATAACAGGCGTCATTTCACGAAGTTGAAATCATTGGGGTTAATGGGGGTAAATTTATATCAACCTTCAATATTTTACATGAAGAAGTCACACGTAACAGGCGTCACATCTGCATGCCGTGTATCCCCTCCTATATTAGTGAAATATTAGTTTACTGTGAAAAGTTCTACAGAAGAACTAAATTCTCTGTGAACTCACTCACAAATGTTTGTTGTCAGAATAAGATGAAGGTTTAAGGCGTATGCCCTCAACTGATGCAACCTCGGTCTTCTGACAGGGCACACAGCAAGACAAGGACTAACTGACACACTGTTGAGGCTTTACATGTTTTGTATACACAAATCACCAATGAAACATTAAAATGTATACCTAGTAACTGACATGTAAATAATTCTAATCGTCGAGATTAAATCGTTACATTCTAGATAAAAATTTACTGCCTCTAATTGAGTTATGAAGATTTATTTCTAAAATCACTTTTCGCTAAACGCCATTTTACGTTGAAGCCAATTTGAAATTGCATGAAATTTCCCAAGAAAATTTTTAGATGGAAAACGAATTTCTAACGTGATTTTTAGCCTCTTACCCATGAAGGATAGACAGACTGCATGCAATGATCTCTAAAAAACAACCCAATTAACTTTTGAAAACTTCGATTGAATCTTCCTTTAATCTAAGCTATGTGATATTTGTTAGAGCTATGGTCCTAAAGACTATAAAAGTCTCCTAAGATAAAAGACAAACCCAGTACCGCTAGTTTACAAGCTGATAATTACGAGTAGCAAAGCTAAATCATCGTTTAGCTAGTTGAAAACTTCGGGTACAGTTAGCGGATCACTTGAACTCCGCTAAATTTAGTTACACAAAGTCAACTCTACTATAGAAATTAAAAGAAGAACAGCCCTCGTAGCTTCCAATTTCTGTCGTAGGTGTAATGGTTCACTCATCCTGGCCTTGCGCCAGAGATGATTTAACTGATAAAACATCGAATGATTAGAACTTGAAAGTAGTTTCTCACTAATATGGATTACGCATCTCGTCTTGTTTAAACCTTCAATTAGGACGATGCTAATTTAATCTTTCTTGGGGAGAGATGTGAAGTCTTTCTCGGATATTGGTTACTATTTTACAGATTTCGTATTAATAGATTACTTCATTGATATTGGGACTTGAGAGTTCATCCTAGGACAAAGCATTTATTCTACCACTGACATTAAAGATAGACTTAGCAACGCTGCTATCAAAAATTTATGTTCATGTACTTTCGATGGCCGCGCTCGAACACGCGGGTAGAAGACCGTCGCTTCAACTATCTCTTTTTCCCATTGGAGATTTCAGAGTATGCAGCAGTATTATTCACACTGATAATATGCATTTTCCTAAGCTGCAACAGCTGAACGTTGACTTGTCAGTTATCACTGTTATTTAAGTCTATTTTGTTAGCTTGCATATATCAATACAATTGTATATTTCAAACTGATCAGACGTCGTTTGAGCACTGCTCAATTTACTATATACAGGATGATACAAAAAAGAACTTTTTAACAATCTAATAAAACCAAGAGTGATGGAAGAAAAATATTTCATTCTTAGTAATTGAAGCCTTAAAACATGCCATTTAAGAAACAGTGATGCAATTTTCATTTTTTAAAAATTACGTCCCGTAGATGGCGTCCTCCTGTACGAATGCATTCTTGAAATCTGTTGTTGAGATTCCTCATTGACCGCTGCAACATCTCAGCTAAGATACTATGCATTTCATCCTGAGTTTTTTTTAACTTATCCAGAGTTCTTGGTCGAGTCGTGAACACTTCACTCCTGAGATGGCCCGACAAGAAAAAATCACAAACGGACGAATCTGGCGATCTAGGGGGCCAGGGAACGTTACCGAATTTAGAGATCCATGGTTACCGAACAATTCTCGCACAGCCTCCAATGATTACCGTGCAGTGTGTGATACCACTCCATCCTGTTGAAACCAGGTTTCTTGAAGGTGTGGAAAATTCTTCAATTTAGGGATTCGGTAACTGTGTGATCTCAAGATTCGGTAACGTTCCCTGACCCCCTGGATTGCCAGATTCATCCGTGTGTGAATTTTTCTTGTGAGATTATCTCAGAAGTAAAGTGGACAAGACTCGACCAAGAACTCTGAATGAGTTAAAACAGAGAATTCAGTTTGAAATGCACAATATCCCAGCTCAAATGTTACAGCAGTCAATGTGGGATCTCAAGAGCAGATTTCAGGAACGCATTCGTACAGGAGGATGCCATCTATGGGATGTAGTTTTTAAATAATGAATATTCCATCTCGGTTTCTTAAATGACATGTTTTAAGGTTTCAATTACTATGATTGAAATATTTTTTAGATCACTCCTGGTTTTATTGGATTGTTAAAAAGTTCCCGTTTTTGTGTTACTCTGTACATATATGTTCATATATTGTTCAATGACGAATGTTTACATGCAATTCCACTTATGTCAGGTGCAATTTTGAAGCCTCTCATGACGGCACAGATCGTGCAGAGTATGCCACACCAGAGTTTCAGAGTGGAGACGCCTACGATCCTCGAAATTCCTGAATTCATCACAGAATTAGGTGAGCAGTTGAGGTACATCACATTTGACAACGTTCATACCAGCAGTGTTTTGTGTTGTGAATAAACGTGCAGATAAGAGGAGCGTAGTGATTCTGCAATCCACATCTAGAAAAGGGTTGGCTGGGACTGTTCTAGTTTGTGTGAGAAGTAGGAATGTATCGTGATTGGAGGAAAAGAATATGGTTATAGAAGAACCGTTTGGTTCACCCTCGGGTTGCCACCCAAGCCCCATGCCGTTCAAGGTGAACCAATTTACAAATATCTGGTGTGTGAAACGGTAGATAACACCATGACGTCCATAAATTTTAACTCATAAGAAATTGCTACAGAGGAACGAAATATTCACTCTGTGCACTTGAAAGTTCATAGAAAAATGCTGAATGACAAAGGATTTAGAAGTGAAGAAATTTACGTGCTAAGCACAGTGATGATTTATCCATATACAGAGTCAGGCAAAATGATCTGACACATTTAATCTACAAATTTAACCTACAAATGTGTCAGATCATTTTGCCTGACCCTGTATATCACATCCTGTCGGTATCTCGTAGACGGGTAAACACCCAATTATTAAACATAATTTATTGTCCTAAAGTGATGTCGCGCAATTAGTATTATATACGAAAATATCATAATATTCTGTCAAACACCCATGTTAAAGTTTCAAACATTTTAAGAGGTATTTATAATCCAATTGCAGTATCACAGCCGTTGATGAAACAAAGAACAACTCGACTTTGATAGTGACAGAAATGGAATATGCCGGAGTGTAACTAACAACAGGACTGTGAGAGAAAACACTTCCTCGTGGGCAACGTAATAGCAAGCAGACTCGTAATATTCGTGCTCTTCATTCTAGTGAATAATTTTGATTGCAGACTCCTCTCAAGAAGTAAACAAATTGATGCTGTTCACCAATGATGGGAAGTATACGGGAACAGACGGACACTACCTCATTGATCCAGCGTGCTACACCAACAGTTCGTGTGGTATACCTATCATCACAACAGCGGTTGAACTCGTCAGTCTGCGCTACGATATCTTGCGTGAGTAAAGAGATAGCCAACGCAACACCTTGCTGATAAGATTGGCAGATTTTCTTCGTGTTTTCCAGCATTTCAATTGGTACCCACTTGCCAATCTCGGTCATTTATCCAAGTTTGTAATTGGCCGTAAATATTGGATGATCATAATTACATTTCGAAGGAACAACTAAACCAGAAACGTCCGAAAACTGAATTCAAACTCGTCTCAGATTCAGTCCTTAGAGGATGCATACAGTTTTTCTTCGTTTTGTGTATTTTTGATATATTATGTTTTTTCTAAAAGTATCAACTATATAATTTCACTATACCGTATGTCCAACAAAACCCGAACCGAGTATTTATTTTCTCGTATCAGTAATACCATCATAAGAATACCATAAGCATTTAGTTGCAAGCATTTAATTTCATAGGGTTCCCGTATCAGTAATACCATCATTCTTATGATGGTATTACTGATACGGGAAAATAAATACTCGGTTCGGGTTTTTGTGGGACATATGTTATAATAATACACAGTTTGTTGTTGTGCTTGCTGACTTCCGTCTCTTTATCACGCTCTTAAGGATTTAAATAGGGGGAAATTCTGTAGGGCATACATGTATTGCAAGCATTGTATTGTGGATACCAAAAGCATATCCTTCAATGTGGAAACTTCTTCGCAAATCCTGCATCGTCTGACAAATCCAACCAATAAAGTGAGTAAAAAACACGTGAACTTTCACGAGTGGGTCTACTAGTTTTTAATATTCAATAAATATTTCTTAGTACACCGTTGTAAATCCACCATTTGTACCTTATAACTGAAAAAAACACATGTGTTCTCCAATATCGTACGTCAATAAATAATTTCGTTAGAATAAAACGGTACATTTTCGTCGGCATCCAATTTATGTGATAGGTCGCTTGTATCTACATATATAATAGACAGTGTATCTCTCTCTCCCTATCTCTATCTCTCTCTATCTGCGTGTGTTCGTCCCATTGCTTCCTATCTATTCCTGAAGAAAAATTATTGGACTGAAATCAGTACAGGTACGCATGTATTATAAGCATTGTATTGTGGATACCAAAGGCGCTGGATCACTATAAAATACTCAGTTTGTCCCGTTATCAGTTTTCTTCTCAGAGGATAAGGTACAGAATGGAAGTTTTGTATGTATTCATGAAAAATATTCAAATTTTGAGAGTACCACGTGTGAAGCTGAAAAATGTATTTTATTTCATAAATCCCTAATTTTATCACTTTTAAACCAAGAAATATCAACAGGTACTATCTGGACCATTTTATCAGTAAATAAGACACAAAATGGAAGTTCTGTTTATAGTAATGAAAAGTATTCATTATAAGCACAATAATTCGTCGTAAATCTTCAATACAATAATCTTTATAATGATTCGAAATTAGTCAAGTCTAAATCGTGGACTTTCCACAGAAACTGTCTAGTTTATAAATGCTGCAGTGTATTTCAATATGTTTGCAATATTCATACGTTCTTCATTAATTTATTTCCCGCGAACTGTCTTCCTCCTGGTTTTCTTCCTAGTTTGAGATCAAGCTTTAGTTGCGGCGCTATTCTTGCCATGTGTCGTCTTAAAAACTGATTTCTGTACGGAACAAAGCTAGTGTTGTGGTCCAAAGTATATCTTTTAAGTATCAGTGTCAGTACCTTTCTATAATGTTCAATATCATGAACATCTTTATAACATGCATAAGCATAAATTTTACAACACAATTGATTTAAAATCGATATCAGTCATTGTGCATACGTAGTCATATAAATGTGTAAAAGTATTAACTACTATTGTGACCACCATGTAAGTCAACATGGTACTCAATTTTAATGATACACTTTCTTACAAAAATTCTCTATTAACTTCACCGTTCTTCGTCAACGGCCAGACAACGTTTGCGGACAAATGTTAGATATCGGAAATGAGCCTGGAATCAACTTGTTCTCTCACGAGAACATCGGATGCAAGTTCTTCCCCGAGGTCTACCCCGTATCAAATTGTGAAGTGACCATCAGCGGCTCTGGCACTCTGAAGGTGAATGCGACGCTTGTGAATTTCCGTGAGACGACATGCGATGGCTCGGAGTTGGTAGTGGACACACACTCCAGCGACGGAACTACAAATGCTGTTGACGTGTGCACAGAAAATGCTCCGACGGTAAGTTGATCAACAATCAATTTAAATGATCAAAAATGTATCAAAAATGATGGTCGTTATTTTTAATCGATTTTTCCCTATTTCAGGAGTTCACGGCCACGGCTGGCAAAGTGAATATTTCTTTCTCTGCTAGCGCTGGCCAGACGGGGTCGAAATACGGATTCATCATCAGCATCACGAAATAACTTAGTCAAGCTAATGAATAATTTCAAGGGGGGCTATACTATGATAAATCTCTTAGTTGTTGTAGAGGGGATGTTGAAAACTCATGAAAGAGCACAACCAAAAAACGACATATGCAACTTGTATACGCACTGACTCGCGATTTCTTATAATCTTAGAGTGGGAGCGGGCACACGGCTGGCTCACCTATAATCCGACTTACACTGAGCAGCATAGGCCAATTCGTTCTTGAGGTAACCTATGGGCCAGAAAGAATTTTTCCAAGGTTTGAAGTTTATGATGAATTTTCTAAAGAATGTATTTAGAATATACAGCAATCATAGGTAGTTCAAAAATTTATACAGTTGCATAGTTGTCTCTCGATTTTACTAAAGCTGTAGAGCAGAAGATGGATGGAAAACGTCTGAATGTTTTCATGAATATTATGAGAATCGTTAATTTAATCTGTCTATTCCACATTAATATCGGATCTCCTATCTGAAAACGAAGATTAGCAATTGAGTAGTTAGTAAATAATTGTAAAATATAAATCGGGCAAATTATAAATAATGTAATTTCAATAAATTCGTGAAAAAACTGACACGCGAGATGAATAAACTTGAGGCTCTGCTTTCATTAAAAGTAAGTTCTGGACGTTTCCTTCCATGATGATTTACTAAATTCTACGAATAAAATTTACTAACCACTCGGTATAGCCAGATTTTTGATATTTGATAAAATTTAATTGTGAAAGAGTAACGCAGCATCAGTGTTTGAAATGAAAAAGAGCACTTACTGATATGTGAGCACATCTACTCTGCTGAAGCTAATTTATTCCTTCATGTTTGTTTGCCATATAATCAGAGCTTGTGTTATTCCTACGTTATCCGTACTAATGCTGAACAACACTATTTGCGTCAGCTTAGACCAGTGTTTCTCAAAGTGGTCCGTACCGCCCCCCTGGGGGCGTTGAGGAAATGCAAGGAGGGTACACCTTGAATGGAGGGCGTATATTATTGTATAATAAACAGTAATATAATCATTAGGGGGTGAAGGAAAATCAAATAGTATCCTAAAACTTTGAGAAACACTAGCCTAGACTATCACGAAAAACATTCGGCAGTTAATGAGTTAGCTCTAAATTACTACACCTGTTTATATTTATCATCATTTGCATGACACTGAACAATTTACCTTTAGAAATATCTACTTTTATACACGATTCTTTCGAGGGAAGTTTTAATACACAAGCTCTCAATTGCAGTTTATCTTTGGGTGCCTATCATTTAGTCGATAATGAAGAGCATGACAGTGTGAAATATTGATTTGAATCCGCTTTAGATATTTCATTGGCGTTCGGCTTAGCATATTGAATGAATTGTTATTGTGGTTGATCATTGAAATGAAATTAACAACTCATCTCTGAACTATTATTTTCCTTTTTTGTTTACTTGCAGAGGCTTCAGCATTGATGAAAAATAAATCTGCTCGTTCCAGAGCCATGCCTCCTTGTCCTCAATATGCCTTGTCCACACGACTAAATTGACTTACGTGGTTAAGGTGTACGTGCATGACTGATGGATTTACTTTAGACGGCATGGGACTTCGGTATTGAACCAAGAATGGGCCAAACGGCTCGTTCCTATTGCCTTATTCTATTCTATTCTATTCTATATTGTGAACAAATAGTTCCCAATTTATGAACAGACTCCGTTCTGGTAAGCTCTTCGTATTTGTTTGATGTCCTTACTGGAACAAGTATTTTGCTTGCAACCACTGCAACTTTTGGACGTACCGATATAAACTATAGTGTTCCGAAATTTTTAATGGTCTGAGAATAACCTTTAGGTTTACGAAAAAAGTTTATGTATGAAACACTAATCTTGACTGCTTCAGAACCGGTCCAGAATTTCACTGTAAAAGCGTGTTTTATTGATATTAAATGTTTACCTAGGTAAAAATATGCATGTTTCAATGATTTCCCGAAGTCTTGTGAACTTCTTAGCTGCTACCATATTTCCGCTTCCTGCCTCTCCAGCCACATTTGCGTTATGAAAGTTATTATGTGCTTTGAAGCAGTTAAGTCATACTTGGTTTGCAGTAATGGTTACATGTACTACTTCTTCCAACTGTTTAGTTACCACGTGTACAAAAAAATCCGTTTGAAGGCCGAGGCCATTTGAATCCTCAATCTCTCGTGAGGCAATAATTAAGTTCCTCCACAACTTTTCTTACTTTAGCTCAAAAAATACTGCTAAATTCGTAAAACAAAGTTGTTTTTGGTCCAACATCGATAAAGATGTTGACACTTTTGTAAATCGTTGCAATAATTCTCAACAAGCTAAAATGAATTGTCATACGAAGTCACTGGTCTCACTTGTCTCACCTTCCTCCGATTGTATTCGGTGTGTATCGACATCGTAGGCCAGCGACAGCCTGCTTCATTACCAGCCCTTGCCTGCTCCTTGTCATTTAATTCCGTTTTAACATCAATCGATCGTGGAGCCAGGTGGAGCGAGGTAGTACTACACACTCATAAGCTGTTATTGCGTTCATGTCCCGATGGATATCTTGCTTCTAGGTTCCCTTAGAAATAGAGATGCTCATTCCACAGGCAAACTTATCTCTAACCTTTCGTTTCTCATCAGATTTCATCATATGCCCATCACTAGTTATCATGCTCAGTCTAACGGTCTTTTGAAACAATTTCAAAAAACCCTCCAAAATTCCAATCATGACTCGTCAAGAATATTTGTTTCATTTTCCCCCTATCGTTCCTTTAGATCTGCAAATGCATTCCAATGTTTCAGGATTCTCTTTATCACTGTAATATCGGGTACGCAGATGCTCTATTCTCAACGCTAATTTCAGCTAACAAAAATAACACTACATCGTCAAAACTTCTAAAAACTTTCCTAACAAAAATTCAAGCCGTTGATTTCCGTAAGGTGTCTGAAAGCACTTGCCACTCTTCTCTACCTTCTTTAGTTTCTCTTGATTTATAAATTTGCGACGAAGTATGGTTCTGCACTGATCGTGTCTGCAAGTCTCCAAAGTACTTCAGCAATTACCTTTGATTTTCACTCCCAAGCTTCCCGAAGGAGACTACACTCTTTATTGATAGCCTAAAGCCCGCACATTGCTTACCCTACCGTTTCATCTGCTAACCCAAACGCTTGACCTCTTACTCTACTCACTACTGCATTGAACCCTTGACCTACTATTTCTCCTCCTGCTCGCAGCCCTCAAATACTCCCGGTACTTTCCCAACCAGGCATGTCCGCTCCGAACGAACCGTTCTTTTTAACTACAGTACAGAATTTTATTTCCATTTATTTCTCAGACTACTGAACGTTCCGCTTCAGAGCAGGAAACTCCTAAGGTGCACCAAGTTTAAAATTATAGTCATTTAAGGTATTATTTTAGGACAAAATCATGATACATACATGTTAGAGATTAGTAATTACAATCTAACCGACAGCGCATTATTAACACTTTGCCTCCGATTGCCTGACTGGTGTAAATCTTCACTTTGTATGCATAGTCACTAGAAGGATCTGAAAAAATTACAGAACCTAACTTCAGTGGTACACATACGTACCACTTCGGAGTCAACGTGTTAAGCTGTGAGATTAATCCAGAGACAACCTGTAGTAGACGAGCAAATTGTTTATTTCAGCTAGTTTTATTTGTTTCAGTGTTCTCTTCAGTAAAGTCGTGCTCGATCTTGCAAAATCATTTTATTTATTTTTCTCTGAGGGCTAGCAATAATAAGTCATGTTGTTTATAGCTAAATAGCGTTCTCGGATTTAAGTACTCTTCGTGTTTCATTTAGTATAGAAAATTTGTATTCCTTGTAATTCGTATACTACAGAAAATTTGTATTTCAAGCGTTTCGTTTAGTATGTAATTCTCTTTGTGTTCAAGACAAATTACTCTTTGTGTCTACACGTTGTAAGTTCTCCCAGATACTGTAGAAATTTACCATTCTAGTAATTGTGTTCGATTAGTTGATTTTCTAACCCCAATTTTTACGTAATTTTTTGTCCCAAAATACGTAGCGGGCTGTACAAATAGTGAAATCTTTGGGCAACTTTTTAATTCGATGATATCGAAATTCCTAATTTCAAAACAATAATTATGTAATGCAGTTTAAGCATCGCCAAGGTTGTTTTCCAAGTTCTCCCTTGTCTGATTATTCATTCAAAACAGCTGGGCCATGATGCCTACTGTTCACATTCTCGCCTAGAAAAATCAAGATGGTAGATGGGATGTGCAATTTCGTTTTTAAGATGAATTGACGTTCGGTTATACCGGAACATTAACTTAAAATTTTCTTTTCAGATTCATTCATTGTTGATGCGAGCTATCTTTATCTTTTCCTCCTATTCGCATTCTGTGTGTTCAATAGTAAGTAAATTATGAAGGATTATGTTAGTGTAAAATCATGCAGGATAATGTTGGTAAAGAGTCATGTAGGATAATATCTTGTCAGATGTCTAATTACTGTTTTCTTTATATTTCACTTAATTCCAAGGTAGTAAATTATGTACTGCAAATACATATGTTGCCAAAATACACTTTGCTAATAACTTGCACCAACTTGAAGGACTTCGACGTATAAACTGGTTGTTGATCTTTTATATGTATTTTGGCAAAATATTATATTGTTTGTTTCAAATGACTTTCTTTGCGTTGTACAAGGGTAGTTCAAAAAATACGCAGAATGGACCCGAGTGCCAACAAGATAAAACATATTCGAACATGTCAGCCAGAAAGAGCATGATTTTGGCTAACGGTTGCTAGCAATCAGTATTCGCCTTGAAACGATGCCGTTAGGTGATAGTTGATAAAAGGTAAATTTTTGCGCCATGGAAGGTGAGGATTTTGAGATAAGAATCAACATAAAATTTTTAGTAAAGCTTGGTTGGAAAAGAACGGATGTCATTCAAGCTTTGCAGAACGTTCATGGGGTTCATGCTCCAAAAAAATTTGCGTTTACAAATGGATTGAAAGATTTCGAGATAGTAGAGAAGCTGTTGAAGTTGATGAATGTCGTGGGATGCTGTTGATGTTGTTAGGAGCCTAGTCGAAAAAGAGAGAAGATTGACAGTTTAACAGATAACTCAAACTATGGGCATATCGGTTGGTTCAGCTCATTTGATTCTGAAAGACAATTTTGGCCTCAGCAAACTTTCGTTGCGATGGGTCCCAAAAGCGTTGGGCCCAGATCAGCTAAATCTTAGAATTGAATTGTCAACGGCAATTTTGACCAAAATTAAGGCGAATGAAGACAACTTTTTCAGTCGAATCATCACTGGTAATTAAATATGGGTTTACCAGTATGATCCTGCGGTCAAAACAATGGCTTCCATGCGGATCATCTTACAGAGGTCTGTCAACAAGGTAATGGCAACCGTTTTCTGAGACTCTGAAGGAATTTTATGTGTAGACTTTTTAGAAGGTTGAAAAACTGTTACAGGAGCTTATTAGGCAGAAGTTTTGAGGAAACTGAGAGCAGAATTAGCTAAAAAGCGTCTGGGAAAATCCATCGTGGAATCCTCTTCAATCACGACAACGCCCCAGCGCATTCTTTACGCGTTACAAAAGAAGTTTTGAAAGAATTTCAATAGGAATGGCTACCACATCCACCTTATAGCCCTAACCTAGGGTCCCTCTAACTTTTTTTATTCCCAAAACTCAAAGAACAGTTGGAAAGCGTCATTTTAATAGCACTGATAAAGCAAAACACGCAGCAAAAACATGCAGATTTCTTTAAAAATGATCTAAAAGGATAAAAGCACCTCCTGGAGACGTGCATCGACCTTGATGGAGCTTATGTTGAAAAATAAATCCATCGTATTGAAAAATTAATAAAGAATTTCAAAGTTCTGCGTAGTTTAATGCCCCTCGTATGTGCAGAACTTGGCTCTTTGTTTTGATCTTGATTCTGCTTCTCATTAAAGTTCTGGCGTTTGTTAGGTATCAATAAACTTTCAATGAACAAAAACCAGCTTATCTCTCCTACTAAAGGGTATCTCAAGGGCAAAAAAACTCTGCCATTGAAACTCATAAGATCGTTATTTTTCCTTATAGTTTGAATCAGAATTTTTTTACATTATTGTTTCTCTGATACTGTGGTCCTCAATCAAAGAAAAGAAATTCTCCCCATGTCATTTCACCTGTATTATGAGCAATATTTTGGAAGAGACGTTCTTATAATTTTGGTGAATAACTTCCATATTAGTTCGTTATTTACCTTGTTAAAGAGATGTGGGAGTTCTGAAACTATCCTTAATTATTTGACATTAGGAACATGTGACCAGAAATTCAGAGTAGAACTTAACTGTATCGTATGAAACCAACACAGTCGGGGAAATGCAGAGTTCGTGTTTCACTGAACTGCTTCAGAGTCTTTATGCAATTGCACGTGCTAAGCTTATTGTTTTGAAATCTTTTCTCCACACACAAACTTAAACATGATATGAATGATGCTCGATCCTCAAGTAAATTAGTTGATATGGAATTTTTAATACGAGTATTTAATAGATTGGTAAGTGAAAAATTCATAAATAATTATTTAATCACGTTTAAGATTTTCATGCAGTTGTTTTTGTTCTGGAGAATTTTAAATCCACACCACACATGTGGCTGATAGTATACAAACACGTTTAAAATCAAGTTGACTTCGAACACATGAGCCCTATGTTGAGCTTAGAAACAAGTTTTCTCTGTTATTTATGTATCAGAAAATTGCACAGTGATACAAAATATTTGAGGGAAACCAGTGATCCCATACCTGATACAGGTGAAGCTTGCCAAATAATTTATAACTTACGTATTGGTAACTAATCAGGCTCGATTCCAAATAATCAATGCAGCAATGATTGAAGTTTCGTCAGAATGAGAGAATGCACCGGTATACATACAGGGTACCCCAAAAAAGATACCCAATTTTCAAGGGCTGTAATTCAGAAACTATTAAACTTACAAAAAATTGAAAAGTCACATTTCGTTTTTTAACATTTGTTACATCTCTGTACAAAATTTCAGAAGAATTGATCCAACCGTTTTTTTCAAACAGTATTTTTAGTGACCGATACTAAAAACCTGTTTGCACACTTTTGTTACACTTCGAATTTTATGATATTAAAACCATGTTTTTAATAACTTTCAACCATTTATTAAACGGAAAATGCCACTAAAATAAAAAACAATCGAAATGTTCCTCCTATTGTTCATTTCCTTCGGTGTGTCCGTTTCTCTCAATACACAGTTGCATTTGCCTCCTCATTCCCGCCATCACTCGTCTAACGAGAGCATCATCTCCTTGCAGCTAATTGGCCTCATTTTCAATTCTTTGCTTGAGTTCATCGATATCGGGCAGTGGAGAGCTATAAACCTTACTCTTTAGATGTCCACAAAGGAAGAAATCACACGGCGTCAAGTCAGGCGATCTCGATACGATGATTCAAGGCGATAATGTGATTGCTGAATAGCTCATTCAGTTTTTTCCTTACAGCAACAGTTCTATGCGCAGGAGCACTGTCCTGAATTCCCCTCGATTGATTCTGTTTTCATGTGTTTCTCGAAGTCTTGGAACGATCCTGTTATTTATTAGATAAAGGTATTTAACTCCATTTAAGTTATTGTTGTAAAAATAAGGACCGATGACATGTCCATTGCCACAACGTCCCATCCACACAGACACTTTCTCTCTCGAAATTCCTACGTCAAAGTTGAAATTAGGAGGTTGGTTCTTCGGCGCATATGTGCGAATGTTGTGATTATTTACTTTGCCATTCAAATGAAAAGCAGCCTCATCGCCAACCACAATGTCGTCCACAAACCGAACAATTTTTTGCAAATACTATTAAGCAAAATTCAGCCGCCGAGGAAAATCGTTATCGAGGAGTTTGTTCCGCACATGCATCTTATAAGGATGCCACTTCAAATCCAATATTATAATTCTGTTGAATGTAGATTTAGTAACATCTAATCCACTTTTTCTTGCAGAGATTTGCGGATTTTTTGTAAGTGCTCCTTGAACAATTCGAACATTTTCTTCTGATCGCCCCGTTCATTTCCGTCCTGATCGACCTTTGTTGAAATTCAGGCTTGTTCCTTCGGTTCTGTATCTAGTAACATTTCTCCAACTAGTCATCTTTTTTGGAGACTGTCTTTTAGGAAAATGCTCTTGAAATGATTAAATGACCTGTTGGAAACTTTTCGCTTGAAAATACTTCTCAACGATGAATGTTCTTTGTTCTTTTGTGAGTTGCATAATGGGAAGGCTCTTAGATCGGTAAAAATCTTGAATAGTTTAAGATCACGGTTTCGTATTCATACGTAATTCAACTTACAATTTGAAGCCGTATTAATGATACCAAAGCATAAGAAAACTAAATGTGACTTTGCAATTTTTTGTAAGTTTAATAGTTTCTGAATTACAGCCCTTGAAAATTGGGTATCGTTTTTTTGGGACACCCTGTATAGTCCATCACTTGCAAACCTTCACGTAATGAACTTCAGTACATACAAGCACAGTTCTCCTCACTGTCGAAGGTAGTTCGTAAGGAGTGCCGTCATGGCAGAACGCAAGAGTAGTGTGCGTCATAAACAATAGCTCTTACAGTGATCTCTCGTAATCACTCTTCAGTCCTACCCTCAGACATCTCCTATCTCTGAGCAGACATTGAATATCTTCATCTTATATCTTACTCAGAGTAAGCGCTTGAAAGAGTGAGGGACCATCGAGAAAACTAGTAGGAGAAAAGGCAATTAAAGGCAGGATGAGTTTAATAGTTTAAATTTAGGCATCGGAATATTTTGTTGATCATTATTTCTTCTCTCTTCGCTGGACACGTCTTGACGTCGAGTACTGGCGTACTGACTTGCCGGGACGTGTATAGTTGAAGCGCGTAGTTTATGTTAATGCGTAAATTGTTTGAGCCCATCCTGTCTGTAAACGGGATGACTGGTTTCTGCTTACGTTGCTCTGCTGTTGGCTGTGTATTTTTTTCAGGTGATGAGAATTTTTAGTGAAGAGGTTGACTTTGGAAACGCTTGGTAGAGAGTCCGTGACACAAAGTGTTGCAGCATCCTTATACGTATAGGGCAGTTGACTGGGCGCTGCTGCCTGAACGGTACCGTTGGTTGACCGACTGGCGCTTCCGGTCGTAACAGGCCCTAGCCTCATCCCTGTACTCAATTCTCCTGTGTTGTTCGTTCATTGGTCGACGTGGAACTTTCGTTTGTAACGGAAACCTAGCCTCATCACTTGATTCACTTGTAGTGTCAGTCATGCAAATCACTACACTCTCCCTCTCACTTTACCTGTGTGGTAACATTGTACGTGTGTATGCAGTGTGCTCCCTAAAACGTTGTGATTGTTTTCCGGCATTTTTTGCTTCAATAAGCATTCTAACAGGGTAGATTTTAAGTGCAGAAACAATGGTGATACGACTGATAGTTCTAAGAAACAAGGATCTTGGTAGCAATAAAAGTGGATATGATAAAAAGAATAAAGCGCTGCGAGATATATTCTCGCGGTGCTTCACTCTTTTTATCATATCCACTCTTTATTACCAAAATGGTTGTTTCTTAGCACTACTATCCTTGTCACCATTGTTTCTGCACTTAAAACCTGCCCTGTTAGAAGACTTATGGGAGCAAAATACGCCTGAAAACGATCACAACGTTTTAGAGAGCACACTGCATACACACGTTTAATGGGACATTCTTCGCTCGTTATAGATGAATCGTTCTAAAATCAGTACAATACTAAACAACACTAAAGAGATCATAAAACATGAGAAAAATTAAGTGCTGATGCACGTTAGTTCTACTAGTTGGAAACATGGAGAAGTGATCAAAAGACTTTGAATTTTCATGACATTTGGTGTCGTACTGTTATCACAAGGGCAAGCCGCTAAAGTTAATGCTTATTAAGAGTAAGCCGGATAGTAACAGCAGATATGACTTTTGTTCATACAGATAGCTCAATTTCTTTATAACACGTAATTACTTTCATAACACTAACGTGACTGAAGAGGTAGTAAGCGCAGATCCAGTAGCAGCTCTCCAGTACCTCGCCACACTCATGGAAATTATCGAAAAACAAAGTTTTGCTCCAAAAAATATCTGCCGTAAACAAAACAGTACATTACAGACAGACCTCGGACCGTAAAAACATCAGTAAAAATCGTTTATGCTATTATGTACTTTATTTCAGAAATGTACTTGAAGGTTGTTCGGGGCGTATTACTTGTAAAACTCTCGTATAACTCTTGTTTACATCGTGACGTCACAGAACAGAGCTACTTGTTATCAAAATATGCCCCCAGTTTGGACGAGTAAACAATGTCTCTTATAAACAGCCTAAAACAATGAAATCATGCAATCATTTGAGAATGATACACATGTGCTAAATATTTAAGACGGGGAGACATAGATGCGCCAGACAGCATGTTCGTTTGCTACCAAAGCTCAAGCTCTTTTCAATCACCACGAAACAGGACAATAGCAATCGAAGAAACATTGCCCATTTCATTTTAATAATCAGCTATAATCACAAATTATGTACACTATTTATTCAAAAGCCAATGAAACTCATAAGTATATTTACTTTAGCATATTACACCCCAAACTGTTTCATAATTCATTATATGTTAGTCACACACAATCAAATTGTGAAAAAATATGGTTGTGCAAATAAAACCTCAATCAAACAAATTATTCATGAAATCAAGGATTTCTCGACATAAATTATGCAGTGTCATACAAATGGCAGAAAACACAAACAGGTATAGTAATTAAATGTAAACTTATTAACCGGCCAATACTTTTCGTAAACGAATAAACTGCGAAAACCTAAGCTGTTCAGCATACCGACGACGTGAAAATGGCACCGGCACTGAGAATGTGACAAACAATGATAAAGGAATGCATAGATTTCATCAGTGTACGAGTATAAGCCCTAATAATTCATAAAATACTATTTTTTCAAACACAGGATGTCGTAAAAGCCCCTATGGCACTAAAAGACAACGTCCAGAACTTAATTCCCGTGAAATCAAAATCTCAATTTTTTCCACCAGTTAACTTTCAAAAACTTTCACGTGGTCAGATTTAAAATTCGTTTGATTATAATAACTGTTATTGGCTTAAATTTGTAATTACTTTACTGGTACTAAATTATTAATTATTATTTTCACCTAGCATTTTTTTAAATAACGTGCAATACTGTAGATTGATCAAACTGATTGGTCATCCAGTAATCGCAAGAAGATTTAAAATTTTCCAGCAATTTGTATATTGTACTACATTTGGGTAAAATTAAAAACCCAGAACAACATTACCGAACCAATTCATGAATAACGTTTGATAGTTATATGCTTGTATAAATAGCCGGCAAGAAACAGTTCTTAAGAAATGTGTCCTGAATTCAAAATTCATAAAAACTAACTTTCATCCCTTCGTTTATCTTTGAAACGAATCGCCTATTCTGCTCAGTGAGGGCATCGCAGCTTAAGTGGGGCAGCAGTGCCCTCTTCCACGCCAGAAGAATGAAAAACAGCGAGTCACAGCGGGTACAAGTTATGAAAGGCGTTTGTGGGTGCTGCTCTCAAATAATTTTTCATTACAGATAATTATATTATGACTTCCTTCTAATTTTTTGACTACACGGCCAAGGACTACTATAAACAGGACGTGCACCGCCATACGAGTATAGCTGACTACGCTAGCGTAGGCCATTGCATTTTTAGTAACATAGCATTTTCTATCGGACAAATTGATCAAAAATTACTTCTTTCAAGCAATAGAAGGGATACTAAGGTTTTACAGTGAATTTTAAATGGTTTAAGGCACTGTAATACTTTGAAATACCAATTTTAACCGGACTTAACATGTATTCTTGTATGAGTTTAGTGGCCATTTTATAGAAAGCCGAGTTGCTGCAGTTTTAGACTTTACAAATTGATTATAGTTAAACCTTTTTCAATGCAAACAACCGAACATACAAACATTCACGCATATAAACAAACAGACATAGAAGCAAAAACCTACCAAACTGCAGGGATTAGTCAGCAAACCGGGCCTTCTTGACAGAGGTCTGAAGAAGGACTGCATTCTTCTGCTAGCCTTTCTCTGATGGGTTGACAGCAAATTTGAGGGGTTGACAGCAAATTGAGTGAGTGTAGTAGTCGTCAGAATACTGCCTTTCTTTGCCTCGTACAGTTCCTTGACGTCTGCAAATGATGCCGCGTTTCATTGTCAATACTGATCTTCTGGCCCTTCTCACTGATCCAGTTGTTGCGGATGCAATTGTTTAGCAGATGTAGCTCCAGGTGTTTAGCTCCAGTTGTTTAGCAGATGTACTGTGTCAAAAAAGAGAAACCAGACGCGTTCGTTGTCAAGAGGATGCTTGGCTGTGGCACTGCAATCACCTAATGATTCGAATAGAAGCGGCCTTGCAGTCTCGGTTTTCTCGGCCATCCCACTCAGCAGCCCACCAGAAAATTAAACAGTTGGGTGAATCTGTACTTCATCTACCAAGAGAAACATATTCTTCTGTTGCAGTGTCTGGACTTTGTCAAAAGTTTCCCTCAGCACTTGGTCCTTGTCAATAGATGAAGTGATTTACTGCAGCTTGCGTTTGCATGGCAGCACCAAAAAGTCTCTGAGCTGTTCATAATTACACTTCGGGTACGATTGAAGAGCAAAACAATAATCATTCATGGAAAACTACTTCTGTGATAAAAGTTCCAACTGACGTGTCAAAAATACCAACTTCATCTCCTTCTCGGTGTCGACATAGGCTGACGTGTGAGCTTGAAGGATGACAACATTTTCGATCATTTTGTCAAACGGGATGTCATACATAGTTCATTGCCAAGCGCACAGTTTCGTCGGACTGCGTATACGATCTCAAACCATTGTTGGGATGAAGTGTCTTAAACAGTGGTACTAATGCTGTTCTTGAATGCACTGAACGTCAGTGGGGAACACAAAGTGGGCTTGTTCTCGACAATCACAGACAGGCTGCATTCACTGAAGTAGTCGGTCATGAACAAACACAGGAGCCTTTCTTTCGATCTTGAAATAATCTGTGTTCTTGTACTGCTTCTGCAGGTAACGTTCAGGTCTGAAAGCATCAAATGAAGTAATCTTATCCTTCTGAAGAAAATACCTCAGTCGTTGGTCTTCAACTTCCGCCGGGCGAGGGGTTTTGAAGATGGCAGACATGAAGCAGGCGCATTGAAGATACTGGGAGGGATTTCACTTGTTCACACAACCCCACACTTGTTCGGCATTTTTAATACATGTTATTAGCAATAAACTTTGTAAACAAACATTATCCACTTAGAAATGCAGCAATGTGCCTCTAAACAAACAACAATGTCCGATTCAAACCGAGCGACAGACTACGACAATGTTCGCACTGTGACAGATGGGGGCCTAAGTGAGCTCAGTGAACTGGCCTCCGCTTCTGTAGTGAGCTACATGGCGGTGTACAACCTGTTTATAGTAGTTCTTGCTACACGACTTATTTCTTTTGTAAGGCTCATGATGAATCCGTACTTTTGACTCGTCTGGCCAGCCCAGCAGAAAAAGAAATCATCACTTTGCCAACCGTGGCTGTGAACTCCTGAAATAGTGGAAAACCGATTAAAAATAAAAATCAGGATTCTTGATAGGCTTCTGATCATTTAAATTGATTGTTGATTAACTTACTGTCGGAGCATTTTCTGTGCACACGTCAACAGCATTTGTAGTTCCGTCACTGGACGGTGCGTCCACTACCAACTCCGAGCCATCGCATATCGTCTCACGGAAGTTCACAAGTGTCGCATTCACCTTCAGAGTGGCAGAGCCACTGATAGTCTCTTCACAATTTGATACGGGGTAAACCTCGGGGAAGAACTTGCATCTGATGCCCTTGTGAAAGAACACGTGGATTCCAGGCTCGCTTCCAATATCTACCGTTTGTCTGCAAACCTTATCTGTCCGTTGACGAAGAAAACTGAAGTTACAAGAGAACATTTGTTTGACAATGTATCATTAAATTATGGAACACTGTTAAAATATTTCATAAAAATGTACTTATATGGTACTCACTGTAGTCACTCATATTATTTTACATTTATATAAGTGCACATCTGCAATGAGGGATGTCAATTGTACATTAACTAAATAGTTACAAAGATGTTAATGATAACACAATACATCTAAAAAATATGTACACATACTTAAACGAAGTACTTTTAATCTCCACGTTAGCGTTGTTCCGTGCAGCATTCAATCTTTATAACGACACGTTGCAACAACTACGCCGCAACTAAAGTGTGATCTCGATGACAAAACCAAGAGGAAGACAGGTTGCGGGAATTAAATTAATGATGAACATAGGAGCATCACAAACAAATTGAAATACTCTGCAGTATTTACAAATACAATCGACCAATCACATAAATTTGATACCGACAAAAGTTTGACGTGTTTTTCTAACGGAACCATTTATTGACATACAATATTAGAGAAATCATATATTTTTCATTCATTTATCACATACAAACGGTTGATTTACAACGGTGTACTAAGAAACATTTCCTGCTTATTAAGAATACCTCTAGAGAAAACATAATATATCTGAAATGCACAAAAAAAAACTAAATGTATCTTCCAAGGATATAAATATGAGACCCGTTTGAATTCAGTTCTCGGTAACTCAGGAAACGTATTTTTCTGTACAAGCTATTTGTTAGGAGTTGCTCAACGCTTAAAGCTACTGGCTAAATCATTCTTTAGAAACGTAATTAAGATCATCCAATATTTATTGTAAATTTCAAACTTGGATTAATGGCAGAAATTGGTTAGTGAGTACCACCTAAAACTCTGGAAAACAATAGAAGAAAATCTGCCAATCTTATCAGCAAGGTGTTGCATCGGCTGACTCGTTATTCACGCAAGATAACGTAGCTCAGAGTGACGAGTTCAACTGCTGTTGTAATAAGTATCCCGCACGAACTGTTGGTTTAGCACGCTGAATCAATGAGGTCTGAGCCAATGAGGTCTGTTCCCAAAGTTTTATCATTAATGAGAAAAAACAATTTTTCTTTTAATTGCGTGTATTCTGAAATCAAAAATATTCACTGTAATGAAGATCACGAATATTACGAGTCTGCCTACATTCAAGTTGCCCACTAGGAATGACTTTCTCTCGCAGTCCTGTAGTTAGTTACGCTCCGGCATATTTCATTTCTGTCACAGTCAAAGTCCAGTTTTTCATTGTTTCTTCAAACGCCAGGGTACTGCAAAGGGATCATATCAACTCCTCAATGTTTGAAATTATGGCATGGGCGTTTGACCGAACAGGTAAATAGTTTCTTCTATAATACCAATTGCTTGGAAACACTTAAAGACAAATTTGGTTTGATTGTTGTGTTGTTACCTAATGAGGAAATACTCGTAGGTTGTGATAATCCGAAAAACCGTCACAAAATATAATAGAGTAAAATAAGGCACTAGAAACAAGATCTTTGGCCCATTCGTGGGCTGCTACCCAAGTCCCATGCCGTCTAAAGTAAGGGTATCAATCATGCACGTGCACCCCAATCACATAAGTCAATTCAGTCACGTACACGGACTTCAGTCAAGCACAGACATTTCAGTCACGTGCATGTATTTCAATCATACACCCGCCCCAAGAGTTAGGGATATAGAATTAGTACGTTCTAATACTGGGGGTTCGTAATTCAATAGTCATCGAAGAGATTTTTTGAATTTGTTCACAATGCTAGTAGAAACGATGTTTTCGGGCAACCGGTTCCAAGTTACAGCAATTTTAGCGGGGCAAAAGTTCATAGCTTGGGATGTCTTGAAGTTCCTCATTATTAGTTTTTAGCCTTTATTTCTGGTTCACCCTTACCGTCTCGTTCGAAAAGCCTTTCCAGAGTAACACTGTTACGGCTGTTATGATATTTATAGGTTTCAATGAGTTGTCCTCACAGTCTTATTTGTTCTAGATTAATAAGTTCAAGCTGTTTTTCTACTGTAAATACGCTATCTTTCAGGATTTCCTGAGGATTTAAAGCATAAGGTTGCGGGATTTCAGTTAAAATCTTCGTGTGTGAACCTGATGTGAAGTATACGTTAAGAATTCTGGCTTTGTTTTTGTGGTCCGTTTGAGTTGAACACTCGGGATCGATCAGTGCCCCAATAGTGTCTCTTTTGAGTTGTTTAGTGTTTACATATTTGTAGAAGCTCTTCGGGTTAGTTTTGGCGTATGCAGCTACTGCAATTTCTTTTTTTCCTTTGTAGATTTGTCGTTCGCTGATATGTTCTTGATGATAAGCTTCCTTTTGGCATCGTTTAAGTCTTCTCTTTGACTGTTGTCTGGCATATATGAGAAGTTTAATTTCTCGTGAAAACCAAGAGGAACGTACTCATTCGCTCAGTGGGGATATGGTGCTCTGTGGCTGTTGCCATTATTTCCTTCAGTGTCATGTAGCATTCCTCGGCGTCTTCGTTCCTCATCAGTACTTCGTAGTCAATGCTGCCAAGCTCTTCTTACATTAGTTCGAAGTTTGTCCGTTTGTATTCTAGGACGTGTTTTTGTTGAGTCCTTGTGTTACGGACGTGTACTTCGAGCGCGAAGTCTATCATATGGTGAACTCCGATCTTGTCCGAAACTTCTAATCAATTATATTGAGATTGGGGGTGGTCATGAGGAGATCAAAAATATTATTTCGTCTAATTTGTTTGCTGAAATGCTGCTGTAGGGAATTTGTATTTATCAGATCATTAGGCTTAGAACCGGGTGCTCGACTTTGACAAGTAGTCTAGTTTATGAAAGGGCGATTGAAATCTCCCATGATTAGTGTTTCATGAGGAGCACTGAGGATATTATCAAGGTAATCATAGAATTCGTCATCGTCAATTGCTGTACATGTCGGGTTCCTGTACACAAGTACAATTTTTATAGTGTGCCTTGGATGCGGTTGTATGGTGAGATGCAGTAGTTCCGTTTTTTCTGTTACTCGTTTAGCTTTTATTTGTGGTTGCAGCTTTTATTTGATATAGATAAAGGAACCAACACCTCTGTTGCTGTGCGAAGTTTTGTCGGCATTACGGAAAGCGTAACCTTTCAAAGAGACTTCCACTGGGATATGTCTTCCATCTAGATCTAATCATGTTTCATTCACAGCTATGATGTCATAGGACATCGTTGATGTCATGGCTTGTATATAATGCATTTTTTGTAGGATACTCGGTTCGTTCCCTACCAGTATCTTTAGTTGTCTGCAATAATAATCGGTATTGTCAATTTCGGTTTGCTCCCCTATGCTGCGTTCGTTGTGTTGATCGGGTGCCTTGGGTGATTGATTTTAGTCACTTCCCTGCTGGCGATTGATCTCTGAAGTCTATGTTTCAAACTGAGATGAGTTCATGGTGGTGGTGGTCGGTGCCACCAGGAAAGAGCTGAAGAAAAGAGTTTGGTGCAGATGGTACCAGAGAAAGGAAGTGAAAAGGAAAGAGACAGTAGGAGGCGAAAAAGGCGCATTGCGCAGAATTGGGTGGCTATGAAAATTTTTTGGAGACTGATTAGCGGTGGAGTATATATTTACATCTATGCATGAACCCATCAGGGCTTTGTATTTACAAATATGTACAGTATATATAGTGGTTTTCTGTATATATTTTGCAAATATTTACATTTTTGTGCGGACGCGTGTATGTGCACTTTTGCCTGTACACGTATGTACAGTTTTTTTTTGTTTGAACATGCATATATATACACACACATATGTACATACATGTTTTTTTATACATATACATACACACAGAAATGTACATATATACAAATACTTTTTTCTTTTTTATTTTTTTATTTTATTTATTTATTTATTTTTTATTTATTTTTTTCACATACACAAATGTACATAGTTATTACATATGTACAAAATTTGACCGGGGTCGGTTTAGCTAGGTTTTTAGGTTGTGGAGTGAATACAAGACAGGGGGTAAGGATAGGATCATTAGCATGAAATTAGGGTAGGATTTATACGTACATACGCACATATGTACCTACATAGATTTACATATATACAATTTGGGTTAGGGTAAGTTCCAAGTGAGGTTGCAAGGTTAAGGAATTTGCAAGGGTAGGGATAAGGTTAGGAATATTGGGTATAGGACGTGATTTAGGTTGGTGGTTAGGGTGTCCTGACTGTTTTGATGTTATAAATGAGAGATCTAAATAGTGGGAGTCATTTTAATGGTTTTCTGTCATTTTAGTGGATACTACGCTGCTGTCTTATTGAAGTCAATGTCATGCTGTCTGACTCTACGCACAGGACCCGGGGTTCCAACTGCCCTCCCATATTTAGGCCGAGCGCCGTCCCTCGTTGAAACCCCGTTGTCTCTCAATGCGACTGCGCTTGGCCTTTTATCCTGTTTTGCTCGTGTCTATTATAGGTATCTTGGTTGCGGTGCAGGGGCCAGAGCATGTAGTTTAGAATTTTTTAATCTACGGTGCTGTTTGTTGATGAGTTCAGGCGGGAGCGTGAGACTATTGTATTGCTGTATGTCTATGGTTAGTAAATTGGATCAAATTTTATTTGCGTGTTCATGCAGAAGGATGTTGATGGGTGGGATATTTGTGCTTTCATGAAGAGATTTGGCTGTTGTGAAATCTGTCCAGCTTGTGTTGATTATGTAGCAGAGGGCTCTGTTTTGCACTTTCTGTAGTTTTGATATGGCTGATGGAGATAACGTGTGTAGGGGGATAACTGGGTATATTAATGCAGACCTAACGTATGCCATATAGAGTTTTTTCTTAGTAGATTGTGGGAGGTGGGAGAATTTAAGTAGTTTATTGAGGTTATTGTTTGCTATTGCGCATCTGGATGTTATCTGACTGTTAAAACCAAAAGATGAAAATTGAAGTCCTAAAACTGTGCCTTTTTTGTGTATGGGAAGTATGTGTTGTCTATGAAGATATCTGCTGTATTAAATCATTAGATATCTGCATCATTAAATTATCCGACCCAAGAATGGGCCCGAAGGTTCGTTCCTATAGCCTCATTCTATTCTAAATCTGTTGATGAGGATAATTTTGAACTTTTTGGTATTGGTTTCGATTTTCCATTTGCTTTCGTATATATTGATTTGTGCTATTGCATGCATGGTTTGTTGAGCTGTATAATGGGGGGGGGGTATTTGCCAAAAGTTATTTGAGTGATATCGTCTGCAAATATGATGTAATCGGTATTGGGTAATAGGGTGGTAGATCGTGTGTATAGAAACTGTAGAGTGTTGGTGTCAGGCATGCACCCTGTGGTACGCCTGTATGCAGTGTAAACTGGGGTCCTATATATGTATCTATTCGTATTGATGCTGTTCTGTCTGTGAGGTAATCATTTAGTGTTTTAATGAAGAGTGAAGGTAAATTCGTTTGTGTTAGTTTGTATATAAGTCTGGAGTACCATACCCTGTCAAAGGCCTTTGACACATCCCTCAATACTACGTCTATTGTGTGTGATTGTGCCAGATTTATTGTAATGGTTTCGTGTAGTGTTGCTAAAGCTGTGTGTGTGCCTCTGTATTGTCTAAATCCGTGTAGCCTAATGTTCTAGTGGCCATGTATTGTTATGTAATTGGTTAGTCGTCTGTTAAGTATTTTGTCCAAAGATTGCCATGTGCATCAAGTAAGGAGATGGGTCTGTAGTTTTGTACTGATTTTTGTGAGATGTTTGGTTTGGGGAGAAATATCATTGTTGCATGTTTGAGTTTGTCAGGAAAACAGCCAGCTGAGATAGACATGTTGAATATATATAAAAGGTAATTCATCATGTTTTTTGGAAGCTTTTTGAGTTGAAGCGTTGTGATGCCTGTGGGACCAGGGGATTTTTGCTTGAATGTTTTCAGCGTTTGTATGAGCTCATCAAGGGTTATTGGGGGAAAGTGAAGAGGATCAAGTCTATTGATATCTCCTGTGTCGTGTGGAACTATTTCATGTTTAATGTTGTTCATGTGCTACTGTATTCTGTTGATGTGTTCTGTGTCAAAGTTTTCATTTTCCTGATCTGTAAAAATATTTTGCCAATGCTGTCTGAATATGGGTCCTTTGTCTTGTGGTGTGTGTAGGTGTGTGTTGTTATGTGTTAGATATTGTATTTTTTGTTTTGTATTTGAACCCATCATTCTTTTTATGGATGACCAAAATTTGTTGGGGTCTTCTTGTGTGTCGAGTGCTTGTATTATTTTGTTCCAACTGTCTGAATATTGTTGATTGTAAATGTTCTGAAGTTTGTTTCTGAGAATTATGATTTGTCTGTTTAGTTGTATTGATGGACCATTGATTTGCATGCACTGTATTATATGTTGGTATTGCGTTTGGATTGTTAGTGTTTCCTGTGTGGGTTTGATGCCTGGTATGATCCTGTGTGAAAGTAATGGTATGCATTTTGCAGTAGCTTCTTGCAGATGTTCTGTCCAGATGTCGAGGTATTGGTCTATTTCTTCCAAAGTAGGGGTATGTTCTACGGGTGGTGTGATTGTTGACAGTATTTTTTTGTATTTTTCCCAGTCTGCTTTATGGAAGTGTCTGCGTTGTTTGATGGGGATTTGTATTGGATTTGCAGAAATTGTGACTATTATTGGAATATGGTCTGATGGTGTGAGTGGTCCTGGTTTCAGATGGATGTTGTGGTATATATGTTAATTTTGTAGTACAATGTCTGGGGATGTTGTGCTTCTGTGTGTGTATAGTGTAGGGAAGTTTGTACCTATATGTCTCAATTGGTATCGTGTTATAAGTGTGTGTAAGTGTAATCCTCTATTGTTATTGTATGTGTATCCTAGAGTCCTGTGTGCAGCATTGATGTCTCCAAAAAAGTAAGTTGGATGAGGTCTATTGAATAAATTGTAAAAATCTATGAAGTGAAGGTATTCTGTTCTGGGGGAGTGTAGGTGGTGCCTATAGTGATGGGTCCTTGTTGTGTGTCTATTGTTATGGCTAACATGTCAGAATGGAAAGTATCATATAGTTTGAAAGGGATGTGTCTTTTTATGGCTATGGCAGCTCCGACATGGTTTTCGTTGTATTTGTTGGTAGAGAAAATATTGTAGTTAAAAATTTTGAAGGGTTTACTGTTGATGAGGGAATGAGCATTTATGAGTATGATATCGGGATCTATTGTGTTGTAGATATTAGAGAGGGCTATTCTTTTGTTGATCCAAGATTGTACATTGTGTTGCATGATGGTTAATTTGCTGGGAATCATTTTTCTGATGTTGTGTGTTTGGTTTTTTTGATTGTCGTGATTGTTGTGTGATACCTTGGAAGTTTAATGAACTATTCATGGTGTATTATGTTGATCTTAGAGTGCAAAAACAGAAATTTCCTTCTTCTCAACATTTCCACCACCAGTTGGTGATGTAAGTCCTGTGTGAAGAGTTTCAGTCCTTTGTCATTGTCTTGGTCTTTGTCTAATTCTTTGGCAAAGCAGTGTTTTGTAGGATTGTCAGGGATGGGTGAACTGTTCTCGTAGTTCCTTTAAAGTTTTACGTATGTCGTAAATTTATTGTCCATTAGTATTTTAGAGTCTTTCATTCCGTCACTTATCCGTCTTTTTTGTCTTATTTCAGTGTATGTAGCTGTGTCTATCTCGTCCATTTCTGTGTCTATCGTTTGCTCTATTGTTTGTTCTTCTTGTGGAGATGTTTATGTCGTTTCTGGTTGTTACGAGTCGGTCCTGTCGTAATAAAAGTTAGAGATAGCTGTTGAGTCTCTGTCTGGGAATGTAGTGTCAATATTAAAGTTTAGTTTAAGTGATTGTGTGAGTATATCGCCGAATTTTTTTGTTTTGTCTAATGCTGCTATGTGTGCTTCTATGGTGAGGGCTGTAAGTTTGATGTGTGTTTGGTTTGTTAATGATAGTGTGTGCTGTGGTGGGTTTGTTTGTTGTATGGCGTGTTTTGCTATTTCGGCATAAGTACTATGGGTCTGTTCTTGTTTCTGTCGTTGTTCTGTTTCTTCTTTTTGCTGTATTATGCTTTTCCTGTATGGGCAATTGGCAGCAAGTGTTCTATGTGGACCCTGGCAGTTTAGGCATTGTTTTATTAAGTTGGTGCAGTATTGGTATGTGTGTTCCTTGGATGAACATTCAGAGCAGTGTTGGGTTGGTGATGTGCATTGGTGTGTAGCATGTTCTTCAAATTTGTAACATTTATAACAGATTAATATGTGCGTGTATTTTTCCTGTTCGCATTGTTGGGGGGTAATTTTGGTATGAAACATGTAAAGTCTGTCTCTCAGTAGTCGTTGTGCGGTCGTTGTGTCCGTTGTCACCAGTTTTAATAAGTGGGTATAGGTTTTTATTTTTATTACTTCAGTCACCGTTAGCCAGTCATTCTGTCTTTTAATTTCATTTTTGATTTTTTCAGCTGGTTTTAGTCCAATGTCAGCGTCTATTTGTCGTATAAATACTGTCCGCTTCGCTCGTAGGTTTAGGGGAATAATGGGAGCTAGGTTAATTTTTTCAAATGCAGTGGTAGCTTTTTTGGAGGTCAATTTGTCAATAGAGGTAACACAGCGTAGTATCCAGTCCTTGTCGTTGTCAGTCTAATTAATGGTGCATTCAATTCACGGAAGGTTATTTCGAAAAATCTTTGTTTGTCAGTGGGTTTAGCCAGATCTATTGTTTTTAACTGCACTCTATAAGTGGGTGCTTTTGCAGGACGGAAGGGGGTAGCAGGGGTTGAAGGAAGAAGTGGGGGTATGAAGGTGGTGAGAGGTTTGGGGTTAGGTGTATTAGGGTTAGGTTGAGAGATGGCGGTTGCAGGAGAGGAGGTATGGGATTTGGAAGAGGGTTAGGATTGAGGAAGGAGAGGGGCCCTGGACGGCCGGCTCGATGAGCTAGCACGTCCAGAAGCGGCCCCCTTCCCCGGTCAGGGGGAGGCGGCATAAGTACGTCCTTTTATGTCACCAGTAACAAAAAATGGCCACCCTATCTACACAATAAAATTAATCAAGAATTATAAAGAAGCAGTAAACGAAACAATAGGCTCACCTGTGCCCGAGAGCAGGTGCTCCTGGGCTAAAGGCATCGACCACAGCTCTTTTCTGTGAGCTGCTTGATCACAAGAAAAAAGTAAACTGTTCGAAACAAACACAAAAGAAAAAGCACTGTTCAAGCAAAAACTGCACAAAAGAACGCTTCCGCGGAGTAGAGAACGATCAGTATACACCACAGTAGTCACGAGGGACCATATCTGTTGCATTCATTTTGTGATGTGATTGTACTCTTTTACTGAAGCTTTCCCTATTGATGTGTTCAGGATGCTAATAGTTTGTCACTTTGCAAGTGATTCTTGCAGCGCCAGGGATGCTTGTTGCAGAGGTGAGGGGAAGTAATGTCATCGTGTCGGGGACGCTGCTCGTTTCTTGGCATGCTAGTGTTGGGCGCACTGTTTGTTCCCTTTCCCTGGTAGAGTGTAGGGTTGGGTGCGTTATGTGATCGCAGTTTGTATGGACAAGAACGTGCTGTAGTCAAACTCTTTATTTCTTTCCTGAGTCGTCGAATAACGTCTAATTCCGTATTGGGAAGATTGCAGACGTCCGAATTTTGTGATGCATTTTCTTGTTTGTGCTCTGAATACACTTTCAATTTGCTTGCCAAACTTTGCAAACTAAAAATTTTTGTTTTCTTTAATTGAAGAGGCCGGCCCATTTGCAATTGTGGTGTCAAACTGATCTTGAAAGTAAGTGATTAAACGTGAGCGTTCCATGCTTCAAAATCTTTGTGATTGTGTCGAACTTGAGGTACTTGTTTCAAGTTCATCCTCAATAACTGTCTGTGAAATGTTCTTACGAGAAGTGGTAACGGTTTTCCAAACGGTAACAATAGTCAATAAACGTACCAGTCTTGCTTGTCAAACTTTGTTAAAATGAATTCCATCTTTTTTTAAATAGATCATTTCGTTCAATGTACTGGGACGTAATGTTTACGTAGGCTACATCTTTTTTACATATTTCGATCCCTACTTTGTTTATGAGTTGAATGTGAGAGTTTTCATTCGTTTTCTTTATTCGGGGAAGAATGCTTGTTATGACAGCTTTTTTCGATTAGTCTCGGACTTTGTGGATTAAAGTTTTTAAATCTTGTAGGAGTTTTTCTGGCTACCCACTTGTTATTTCATGAGTCCTGCACTGAACTATTACTACGTCATTTTGCGTGCATCGTAGTTCATCTAATAAGAGGGCCCCTTCCCTCACTGTGCTTTAAGCGAAAGTTTCTTTACTCTCAAATCCTTTATAGCTCTAATTCTACTTTGCATTTTCTAATTCACTGAGTGAATATTTTGTTTCTCTTTAATAATTTCATATGAATAAAATTTGTATTGGTGTATTCTCGTTTATACTCCATATCAGACGCCAGACATTTCTAATTTGGTTCAACACATTTGTACTTAATCACTCCGTATGAACACAGCACAGACGAGGCTAGCTATCGTCGACGAATCAGAGAACAAGACAGAAGAAGTGAATCCCGCGCGAGGCTAGTTGTCATTAATCAATGAGTGGTCACGCTCAGGCAGCAGTGCCCAGCCAACCGTCCTGTACTATATAATGGAGCTGCAGCGCAATCCCTCGTGACTACTGTGGTTTGTACTGCTCGTGCTTTGCTCCGCGGAAATGTACTCTTGTGCAGTTTTTGTTTCGAACAGTATTTTTTCTTGGTGATGAAGCAGCTTACAGAAAAGAGCCGAGGTTGGTGCCTTTAGCCCAGGAACACTTGCTCTCGGGCACAGGTGAGCTTATTTTTTCATTTACAGCTTCTTTATAATTTTTGATTTATTTTATTGTGTACATGGGGTAGCCATTGTTACTGGTGACTAAAAAAAGGACGCAATTATGCTGCCTCTCCCTGACCGGGGAATGGGGGCCGCTTCTGGGCGTGCTAGCTCACCGAGCTGGCCGTCCAGGGCCCCTCTCCTTCCTCAATCCCAATCCTCTTCCAAATCCCGTACCTCCTCTCCTGCAACCGCCATCTCTCAACCTAACCCTAATGCACCTAACCCAAAACCTCTCACCACCTTGCTACCCCCACCCCTTCCTTCAACCCCTGCTATCCTGTCCCGTCCTGCAAAAGCACCCACATATAGAATGCAATTGAAAACCATCGATCTGGCCAAACCAATTGATAAACAAAAAATGTTTGAAATAACCTTTCGTGAATTAAATGCACCGCTAATAAGACTGACAACGACAAGGATCGATACTACCCTGTGACGGACGACGTTACTTCTATCGACAAACAACCTCCAAGAAAACTACTACCGCATATGAAAAAATTAACCTAACTCCAATTATTTCCCCAGACTTACGAGCAAAGCGGACAGTATTTATACGACAAATAGACGCCGACGTTGGACTGAAACCAACTAAAGAAATTAAAAATGAAATTAAAAGACAGAATGACTAGCTGACAGTGACTGAAGTAATAAAAATAAAAAACTATACCCACTTACCAAGTACTAATATAAACGGGACATAAACGATCATATAGTGGACTACACTAGCAGAGGCCAGTTCACTGAGCTGAGTGAGCTCAGTTAGTCGTCAACTGTGATGACTGTGAGCTTTGTCGTAGTCTGTCGCACGGTTTGAATCGGACATTGTTTTTTATTTCGAGACACATGGCTGCATTTCTAAGTGGATAAAGTTTGTTTACAAAGTTTATTTCTAATTATATGTATTAAAAGTGCCGTACAAGTGTGGGGTTGTGAACTGTCAGGGTAATTACAATAAGGAGAACAGGCGCCGCGTGTTTTACCTCCCGAAAGAACAGTCTGAGAGACAGAAGTGGCTCGATGTTATTACACCTCATAAAAACCTTGTTGCTGATCCAGACAAGTTTTTGATTTGTGAGATACACTGTGAGCTGACCCACTTTTGATCAAATTGCGTGGTGGTTCTATGCGACCTGGAATCCCTCCCAGTATCTTCAATGTGCCTGCTTCATGTCTGCCATCTCTAAAACCTGCACCTCCCCCGGCGGAAGTTGACGACCAACAACTGAGGTATTTTCTTCAGAAGGATAAGATTACTTCATTTGATGCTTTCAAACCTGAACGTAACCTGCAGAAGCAGTATAAGAACTTGATTATTTCAAGATCGAAAGAAAGGCTTGTGGGTTTGTTCATGACCGATTACGTCAGTGAGTGCAGCCTGTCTGTGATTGTCGAGAACAAGCCCACTTTGTGTTCCCCACTGTCTTTCAGTGCGTTCAAGAACAGCAATAGTACCACTGTTTAAGACACTTCATCCCAACAATGGTTTGAGATCGTATACGCAGTCCGACAAAACTGTGCGCTTGGCAATGAACTATGAATGATACCCCGTTTGACAAAACGATCCAAAATGTTGTCACCCTTCAAGCTCACACGTCAACTTATGTCGACACCGAGAAGAAGAAGAAGTTGGTATTTTTGACGTCAGTTGGAATTTTTATCACAGAAGCAGTTTTCCATGAATGATTATTGTTTTGCTCTTCAATCATACCCAAAGTGTAATTGTGAACAACTCAGAGACTTTTTGGTGCTGCCATGCAAACGCAAGCTGCAGTACATCACTTCATCTAATGACATGAACCAGGTGCTGAGGGAAACATTTGACAAAGTCCAGACACTGCAACAGAAGAATGTGTTTCTCTTGGTAGATGACGTACATATTCACCCAACTGTTTCATTTTCTAGTGGGTTGTTGAGTGGCATGGTCGAGAAAACCGAGACTGCAAGGCCACAAAGGGCCTAATCTGATGATTTCTGACACCCATCCACAAGCTGACGGCAGCATACCACCTTGAGCGTGTGAAGGAGGCTGCAGCTGCTGTTGAGAGGGCAAGTGGACGTGTCATCGGGTCTATTACAGACAGTCACAATATGAACCAGCAGTATTGTAAGCTGTTTGAACGACTAGGTGATTGCAGTCTCACAGCCAAGCATCCTCTTGACAACGAGCGTGTCTGGTTACTCCTTTTTGACACAGTACATCTGCCAAACAACTGGAGCTACACCTACTAAACAACTGCATCCGCAACAACTGGATCAGTGAGGAGGGCCAGAAGATCAGTCTTGACAATGAAACAACGGCATCATTTGCAGCCGTCAAGGAACAGTACGAGTCAAAGAAAGGCAGTATTCTGACTCTGACGAATACTACACTCACTCAATTTGCTGTCAACCCCTCAAATTTGCTGTCAACCCCTCAGAGAAAGACCAGCAGAAGAATGCAGTCCTTCTTCAAACCTCTGTCAAGATCCGGTTGGCTGACTAATCGCTGCACTTTGATAGATTTTTGCCACTATGTCTGTTTGTTTGATTACGTGAATGTTTGTATGTTTGTTTGTTTGCATTGGAAAAGTTTTAACTATAATTCATTTTGTAAAGTCTAAAACTGCAGCAACTCAGATTTCTATGAAGTGGCTACTAAGCTCATACAATAATACATGTCAAGTGCGGCTAAAATTGATATTTCAAAGCATTACAATGCTCTAAACGATTTAAAAGTCACTGTAAAACCTTATTATCCCTTTTATTGCTCGAAAGAAGTAATTTTCGATCAATTTGTCCAATAGGAAATGTTTTGTTACTAACAATGCAATGGCCTCCACTAGCGTAGTCAGCTGTATAGCCATGCACGTCCTGTTTATAGTAGTCCTTGCCACTTACTAAAACGGGTGACAACGGACACAACGACCGCACAACGACTGCTGAGAGACGGACTTTACATATTTCACACCATAATTACATCCCAACAATGCGAACAGGAAAAATACACACACATATTTATCTGTTACAAATGTTATAAATTTGAAGAACATGCTACAGACCAAAGCACATCACCAACCCAACATTGTTCAGAATGCTCAATGCATTCTGAACAAGAATGCATTGAAATGCAACGCAAGAATAGAAGAATAGCCCTCTCTAATATCTACAACACAATATATCCCGACATCATACTCATAAATGCTCATTCCCTCATCAACAATAAGCCACTTAAAATTTTCAAATAAATTATTTTCTTTACCAACAAATACAATGAAAACCATGCTGGATCTGCCATAAACATAAAAAGACACATCCCTTATGAACTATATGATACTTTCCACTTTGCCATGTTAGCCATAACAATAGATACACAACAAAGACACATCTCTATAGGCACCACATACACTCCACCTATGACAGAATACTTTCACTTCATAGATTTTTACCATTTATTCAATAGACCCCATTCAACTTACTTTTTTGGAGACATCAATGCTGCTCACCGGACTCTGGGATACACATATAATAACAATAGAGGATCACACCTACACACACTTATAACACAATACCAACTGAAACCTATAGGTACAAACTTTCCTACACTTTACAAACACAGAAGCACAACATCCATCTGAAACCAGGACCACTTACATTCTCCGACCATATTCCAATAATAGCCACAATTTCTGCAAATTCAATACAAATCCAAATCAAACAACGCACACACTTCCACAAAGCAGACCGGGAGAAATACAAAAAAATACTGTCAACAATCACACCACCCACAGAACATACCCCTACTTTGGAAGAAATAAACCAATACCTTGACATCTGGACAGAACACCTGCAAGAAGCCACTGCAAAATGCATACCATTACTTTCACATAGGATCTTACCAGGCATCAAACCCTCTCATGAAACACTAACAATCCAAACACAATACCAACGTATAATACAGTACATACAAAACAATGGTCTATCAATCCAACTAAACAGACAATTTATAATTCTCAGAAATAAAATTCAGTCCATCTACAAACAACAATATTCAGATAATTGGAACACAATAATCCAATCATTTGACATTCAAGAAGATCCTAAGCTGTTTTGGTCATCCATAAAAAGGATGATGGGTTCAAACACAAAACGAAAAATACCCTATCAAACACATAATAACACACACCTACACAGACCACAGGACAAAGAACCCATATTCAGACAACATTGACAAGATGTTTTTACAGATCAAGACAATGAAAACTTTGACACAAAACATATCAAGAGAATACAGCAGCACATGAACAACATTACATACGAAATAGCTCCATACGACACAGGAGATATCAATAGACTTATTCCCTTCACTTTCCCCCAATAACCTCTGATAAGCTCCTACAAACAATGAAAACATTCAAGCAAAAAGCCCCCGGTCCCACAGGCATCATAACACTTCAACTCAAACAGCTTCCAAAAAACATGATCAATTACCTTCTATATATATTCAACATGTCCATTTCAGCTGGCTATTTTCCTGGCAAACTTAAACATGCAACAATGATATTTCTCCCCAAACCCAACACTTCACATATATCAGTGCAAAATTACATACCCTTTTCTTTACTAATCTACATGGTAAACTGCTAGACAAGATACTTAATAGAAGACTTACAAATTACATAAAAATACATGACCACTACAACATTAGGCAACAAGGTTTTAGACAATACGGAGAGCGTGTTAGTTTAGAAACATTACACAAAACCATACTAATAAACCTGGCAAAACAACACACAATACACATAGTATTAACGGATGTGTCAAAGGCCTTTGACAGAGTATGGCACTCAGGACTCATCTAAAAACTCACACAAACAAACTTACCTTCACTATTCATTAAAACACTAAATGACTATCTCAAAGACAGAACATTATCAATAAGAATAGATATAAATACGGGAGCCCCGTTTACGCTGCATACAGGCGTACCTCACGGGGCGTGCCTGTCACCAACACTTTACAGCTTCTATACCCACGATTTCCAACCTCCATTACCCAATACCGATTACATCTGTTTTCTGACGATATCATTCAAATAACGTTTGGTAAATACGCCCCTCCCCAACTATGCAGCTCAACAAACCATACACGCAATAACACAAATCAACACATGCGAAAGTAAATGGAAAATCCAAACCAATATTCAAAAGTTCAAAATTATCCCCATCAACAGATATAATACAGCAGATATCTTCATAGACAACACATACTTCCCACACACCAAAAAGGCACAGTTTTAGGACTTCAATTTTCACCCTTTGGATTTAAAATTCAGATAACGTCCAGATGCGCAATAGCAAACAACAACCTCAACAAACTACTTAGATTCTCCCACCTTTCCCAATCTACTAAGAAAAAACTATATATGGCATTTGTTAGGTCTGCATTAATATACCCAGTCATCTCCCTGCACACGTTATCTCCATCAGCTATATCAAAATTAGAGAAAGTGCAAAACAGAGCCCTTCGCTAAATAACCAACACAAGATGGACAGGTTTTGCAACAGCCAAATCCCTTCACGAAAGCACAAATATTCCACTGAATTTACTAACAATAGACATACATCAATACAATAGTCTCACGCTCCCGCCTGATCTTATCAACAAGCAGCTCAATAGATTCAAAAGTTCGAAACTACATTCCTTGGCCCCTGCACCACAACCAAGATACCTATAATAGATCGTGAGCAAAACAGGAAAAAAAGCCAAGCACAGTCGCGTTGAGAGATAACGGGGTTTCAACGCGGGACGGCGCTCGGCTTAAAATGGAAGGGCAGTTGGAACCCCGAATCCTGTGTAGAGAGCCAGACAGTATGACGTTGACTTAATACAAAAGCGTAGTATCCACCAAAATGACAGAAGAACATTAATAAAACTCTCACTGTTTGAATCTTCCACATTTTACATCAAAAAGTCAGAACATCCCAACCACCAACCATAACCACATCCTGAACCTAATATTCCTACCCTCATCCTTGCCCTTGCAAACTCCTTAACCTTGTAACCTCACCTGGAACTTACCCTAGCCCAACTTGTATATATGTAAATCTGTGCACATGTGTGCATATGTTCATATAAATCCTACCATATCTACCTGTTAATAACCTCATCCTCATCCCCTGTCCTATATTCACTTCATAACCTAAAAACCTAATCAAACCTAATACTCCAAAACCTACCCCGGTCAAATTTTACACATATGTAATAACTATGTCCATTTGTGTATGTGAAAAAAAACTATATGTATATATGTATATGTCTGTGTGTATGTATATGTGTATATAAAAAATATATATAGGTACATGTGTGTGTATGTATATGCACGTACAAAAAACTTAGTACACACGTGTACAGGCAAAAATGCGCATACACACGTCCGCATATAGTTGTAAATATTTGCAAAATATGTACATGAACCACTATATATACCGTACATATTTGTAAATACAAAGCCCTGACGGGTCTATGTATATATGTAAATATATACCCAGCCGTTAATTAGTCTCCATTAAAAATTTTCATCGCCACCCAATTCTGCGCAATGCGCCTTTTTCGCCTCCTACTGTCCCTTTCCTTTTCACTTCCTTTTTCTTGTACAATCTGTACCAAACTCTTTTCTTCAGCTCTTTCCTGGTGGCACCGACCGACCGATACACACTCACTACCAAGCACATCCAAAGGCTACATCTCTACCAAGAACTCTCAACACTTGAACAACAAATCACAGCCAACAGCAGAGCGAACGAAACAGAAACCAACCATCCTTTCTGTGGACAGGATGGGCTGAAACATACGCACTAACAAGAAGTGCTCGTGCTCCAACTCTATACGTCCCGGGCTCTGCCGACAAGATGTCAGTGTGCTAACAGCACGATGTCAATACGTGCGCAAAAAAGAATCAACAATCTATATCATACTGAAATGTCTAAATACAAACTGTTAAACTCATTCTGCCTTTAATTGCCTTTTCTCCTGTTGGGTTCCTGGACGGTCCCTTACTCCCTCAGGCGCTCACTCCGAGGGAAACACAACATAAAGATATTCAGTGTCTGCTCGGAGATAAGAGATGTCGGAGGGTTGGGACTGGATAGGGATAATAACGAGATCACTACACATTCCTATAATCACGATACATTCACATTTCTTAAACGAACTAGTACAATCACAGCCACCCTTTTATAGATGTGGACTTCAGAATCACTACACTTCTGCGATCTGCACGTTATTCACG